>JAFVLL020009693.1:0-64825 GCA_021397915.2 Tor tambroides | reverse complement strand
ATTAATGGCTGTTATGTTAAATAAAGTTTACTAACTACAGCAAATCAAGTGCTTGTGCATGCCGTTGTTGTTGTCCCGTCTCCCCTCAGACGCGCGGCAATGGCGATCCTGCGCGCAATTCTCGTAACACCCACAAGATGGCGGCATTTATCGGTGAATCCGATATTATAAAACCGATACCCGATTATGGTAAAATGCTTAAATATCGGGAAAAATATCGGTAAACCGATATATCGGTCGATCTCTAGTGTAAACTTCAATTGATTTTAGGTCTTAAGCCTGGGAAACTGTGCTCAGGCTAGGAAATTGATGAATGGACTATCGATGGCCCTGTGACCTACACTGTTTGTGCAGAAAATAGCTACAGTTGTAAAGGATCATGGGTCAGTTATGAATCCAGGCATTACTTAAAACCCATGCTTGAAGTTTTCTTTAAGCACAGTGTTTGGTGATATTACTCAGGTAAAGCTCTGATATGCAGTACTGCAACTTTGTTTACTGGTGTTATAGTGGATTTCCATGTAGCAGGTCCATTTCTTCAGAAATAAGCAACATATACCACAATATTACAGTGCTGTTTGAAGTACTATACGTTGGAGTACTGTTTGAATACCATCAAATTTAAGATTTATGTATTTGAATTGCATTAAAAAATTTGATTCAATTGGATTATACAGTTTTAACGTAAACGAATAAGCTAATAAAACGTTCCAGTAATAAATAAAACAGGTAAGGAACAGTTAAAATTTCTGCACTCAAATAGTTTATAATTAACTATTTGCATCTAAAAGAGTTAATACATTTATTAAAATAGCTTACAAGCAGCATAAATCTATTCATTGTGAAAAATGACTTTTTTTTGTTAAAAAGTATGAACATGGTTAAAATATGGAAAAATCAGTACTAAATTTGTATGAAAATGAAACAAATAGGATTTTGTTGATAAATATATAAACCTAGTTATTGTGTATTTAAAACACATTCAATTTATTAGTACTGTCTCAAACTTCTTACCTATTTCGTAATGGTTTTATTAATTAATTTTTGTAGTTTGTTTATGCCAGTGGTGTCCAAACCTGTTCCTGGAGGGCCGCTATACTGCAGAGTTTAGCTCCAACCCTAATTAAACACACATGAATCAACTAATCAAAGTCTTCAAACGCACTAGAAACTTCCAGGCAAGTGTGTTGGATCTAAACTCTGAAGGACCTCCAGGAGCAGGGTTGGACACCCCTGGTTTATGTTAAAACTGTGTAATCCAAATGGATGGACATTGGATATGCGTTTCAAATATGGTACTATTGGCATTTTTGTTTCTTTCTCTCTTAAAACACATCTATCAGTGTTTGCATTGTTTTAGTGTATGGCAACTTTATATTACTGTAATGGCTCATGACATGTTTGTTGTTATGCAAAGCCCTTAGCCAGATGGCAGCCTGCCACGCAAATGGAGATGTTGATTATATTTCAGTCACATTTATCAATCATAGTAGTCAAACAGAATTATGGAGACAGTCCAGTCATGTCCAGAGTTTGATATATTACACTTTTATTTAATGTTTACACTGGAAAAGGAAGGAGTATATTGTTGGAGCTATGTTGTTGCTTTTATTCTTTTTTAAAATAATTTTGAATAACCTGAACATTATATAAAGGCATTATTGAGAATTTAATGTGTAAATAGTGTCACAGAGTAAAGGAGTAGTTAATCCAAAAATGAAAATTCTTGGCTTTATTCAGTCACTTTCGTGTGATTTTCTTTTTACTGTAGAACATATAAGGAGATGTTTAATAGGATGCTCATGCAGCTTTTTTCCATACAATGAAAGTGAATGATGACCAGGGCCTGTTAAGTAAGATGTCAAAAAAAGCCCCATAAAAGTGCCATGAAAGTAGTTGTATGACAAACACTTTATTAAAAATCTTGTGAAGTCACTGGATAGCTTTGTGTGTTTTGAATATAGTAAAATTTGCAATCTCATGATCTGTTACAGGACACAAGAATCAGTACTGCTTTACTGCTGTCTAACCTGGCATGACAAATCTTGAAGTGCCATACAGTATTTGAATATGCAAATGTTAATCAGATTTGAGAGCTTTAGTGAATGAAGAGAAGATTGTCAGTGAATAACCTCAAGGTCTGTTCACACAATCTTCAGAAAACTGTGGAATATAGCACATCCGTTTTGGAGCTTGACAGCTGTGGTCATCACTCATTCTCACCGAATGCATGGTTTCCTTTTGTGTTCCATAGTGGAAGTAACATCATACAGGTTTGGGACAAAATAATTGTGAGTAAATGATGACAGAATTTTCATTTTTTGTAAACTATCCTGTGTCTCTGTACACCTCCATTAGCATGACCTACATCTGAACCTCTCTCGGCTAACCTTTAAAAAAAGACGCAAATGCAATTTATCTCTTGCCACCTGCAGTGTGTGGAAATAAACAAATCTGTTCTCCGTAGCCAAATAAGAACACATCTATTATTTCATGCTTCTCCACCTATACACAACCCACCGTATGTGTCCAGATAACGCTGTGATGAACCGCCATGCAATGGAAAATACCTCTGTGAAGAAGCTTCCATGAATTCACATATTTCACATCAATCATCAGTGTTATTAAACTTTTACCAGTTAACCATTGAAACATGCTTGTGAGAGAACCATTACAATTACATTTTGTAAACTCAGCTGGCAGTCTCATATACACAGTAGAGATCAGGCATGCAGGGGTGATGACTTAATCTCACTTTGGATGTGTTTGGTTAGCTACTCCATTCTTATAGATGGAGTATGTCTAATAGGAAGTGCTGTTTGCTTTATTGTTTTATTATTTCTAAGGGTTTTCATTTTTTAACAGGAGAGGAAAGAAATGACAGTGACAAGCGAATTACATCAAAGAATAGTTCATTTTGAGACCCCCCCCCCCCCCCCCCCATAAATAAATAAATAAATAAATAGTTTGACCTACAAATAGTCATTATTTTTGGGACATAATAATAATAATAATAATAATAATAATTAATAAATAAATTCCCTGATATGCAGAAAAAATCTTTTTCATGTTTCTTTAAATAAGTTAGGCCTGAGGAGTACTGTTAAAATATTTGTCATAACCATTAAAACATACACACAAAGAAATCAAGGAATCAAAGATAAATCTAAGATTATCCAGTCACCAACTGGTGGAACGACCTGCCTATCTCAGTCCGAACAGCTGAATCTTTAGCCATTTTCAAAAAACATCTGAATACACAGCTTTTTCGCCATCACCTGACTAATTAATACTAGCACTTACCTACTCTATTCAGTAATTATTTATTTATTTATGTATTTATTTATTTATTTATTTATTTATTTATTTATTTATCTAAAAAAAAATAATTCCTAGCTATGTGCACCGTGCTAGACTAGCTGAGACTTGTCACAGCACTTGTATATTGTTGCTCTCTTGTTGGTCTGTTTGCTTCTACTTTGGATAAAAGTGTCTGCCAAATGACTAAATGTAAATGAAAATGTAGTGATTATAAATATTTGTACACAATTGTACATTCAGCTCTGAGTATACTTATCAAAAACATCTTCTTTTTACTTTCCCATCCTACCGTAATGACACTTCTGACCTCTCTCTTACCCGAGCCATCTGTCCAGTGAAATGATGTCCATGTACCTGTGGAGTGGAATATCCTACATCCTGGTCATTATAAGCTCTTTACTGTATGTAAGACTCCAGAGGCTGAAACTTCATCACCGTCATCACTTATTCATGAGAGACGCTTATTATGCAAAGCTCTGGTCAGTTCCGCTAAATGCCTTTTGACCCTGGAGAGACATAAGCGAAAGGTAAGAGAAGAAGCTTTTGCTTACCTTTATGGATCGTATATTTAGTTATTTTGTAGCTGCTCTTGACAGTACTGACTCTATGAGTAATGTGTTTTGTGCACATAACAAACAATAGGTCCAAGAGGAATCAATTTACAGCCTCTCAAACTGCAACAATAGTCTAACAATATAAATATCAGTAAATTGTGATAAAGTATGGTTTTATAACCACTATATAGTTTGTTCTGGGCCGTTCAAACAGCTTTGCCTACACACACCTACATGTAGATTTCATAGACATTGTTTCAGTTGGTTTTGGATTATTGTCTTGCCAGGTTACTGTAAAATAAGAAAAAGAAGCTCATTAGCTCTTGCAAATGGACACAGCTGTGTCAGTTGATGTTTGCATTTAGGAAAGAGGATTATGTTTACATATTTCAGGAAAAGAAAGTTTATAGGTCTATATCAGTAGCAGCCGTTTGAGTGTATGACAGAAAGTTGTTTATTATGAGACATAATAAATAGGGATTTCACATAATATTTCATATTTGTGTGATTTTAAAAATAAAAAGAGATTACACAATCCTCAAAGCATGCAGATTTAAGTCTTAAAAGAGATTAGTCTGTTTTGAATTATTCATACAATTTATTTGCACTACATTTTGGATGTTTCTGAAATATGTTTCAGTCTAATAAAAATATAGAAACTTGTAAGTTCACATTTTCATGTATATATTCAGTCATGTCCGTTTGCAGTGGATAATAAATGACTCATTTACTATATCATTCAGTTATGTTCTGCTTTATAACATTACAGAAATAATTTTTAAAAAAAGTGTTGTCATTGTCTAATGTGTAATAATAGAGTGTGACTCCAAAAAATTTGATTGAAACTTCCCTACTTCAAACTTTTAATGATGCCCCCTGTTTCTCTCGTATCCCTAATGCTCCTGAAGCCAACTATGGCTAGACGCTAGAAATCTGTCATAATGAGCAATTTGAAACTGAAATGAAATTTTCAAACACAACAATAACAAGGACCTGAGGGCACAATTACTTTCCAAACTTCTAGTCATTTTTTAAGACTGAATAATAAACAGTGTTTGTTGAGTGACAGTAGTGTCAGGGTGCTGTTTTATTCAAGACGAACTCCTTCTTATAAAGCAAAAAGGAAACAAAAAAGAAAATAAATTCCTCTTGGCAGCATGTAGATGAATGTTTTTGTTTCTGCACTGATTCGAGTGCAATACATAGTAGAATCGGGGTGAATTAGACGTACTTTGTGTCTCTCCCTTTCCATTTTGCTTTGTCTCCTCTTTCTCATTTGATTACCTTTATATTATGATAAGTTTATATATGAACAGTTTTGAGTAGTCAAACCTTTTGCTGCTTATTGGATAATTAGTCACTTTACCAGGAAGGTAAAGCATTTTCATTCATATTCATTCATTTAATGGGTTTAAATTGGCATTTTTCGAAAGTAATATTAAAGGTATTTATTTTATTTTATTTTGTTTTATTTTATTTTGAAAAAAAAAAATGCTAAAAGCACATTACATTCAAGGTATTCAAGGTATTTTATTTTATTTATTTATTTATTTTGAAAAAGTAATACTAAAAGCACATTGTTAATGGTATTCAAGGTATTTTTATTTTATTTTATTTTGATAAAAATTCTAAAAGCACATTACGTTCAAGGTATTCAAGGTATTTAATTTAATTAAATTAAATTAAATTTAATTTAATTTTGAAAAAAAAATTCTAAAAGCACAACATTCAAGGTGTCAAGGTATTTATTTTATTTTATTTTATTTTATTTAGAAAAAAAAACTAAAAGCACATTACGTTACATCAACAGCTAACCAGCAGTTTGATATAGTGTTTCATATTGTGAATGCGTGTGTGTGTGTATTGGTGTTTAGAAGCACAAGTGTGTGTGGGTGTACATGCTTTAAGAATTACTGCCAAGTCACTAAAAATTGTCCTCAAAGTCCTATGAGGTTATAAAGCAGTAAAGTAATTTACTACTGTGCACTAACATCTCCTTGAGTCACGTAAACATTATTTGCATACACCCCGAAGTACACTACACTGCATATGTCTTATTACTGGAACCTGGTGACAGCACTTTAATGGAAGTTTGCAGAGTTATTGTTGTTTTAATATAAAGGTGCAGATTCCATATGCCTCTGATAGTGCAGGGTATGAATAGTGAATACAGATAGAGGCAGACTGTCTCAGTGGTAAATAATGGAAACTGAGGAGCTTTAGATAATAAATTCTTGCTGAGTAACAAACTAGCTCCATGTTTAATAAGGAAGAAACAGTGCAAATCAAACAGCTGCTAATGGTTAGCCCTACAGTCTTCAGGAAATTAGCATTCTATCTTCTGTTGCAGTTTAATCGGGTTTTAATGTTGCTTTTTGATACTTTGTCAAGGTCGGATGACCTGCTCAGAGGCAGAGTAACTGTTAAATAGTATTATTACAACAGCGTTAGCAGAGAATTAACATTTCCAGACCTTCACAGAACTATAGCCTGAAGTTTCTCACAAGGGAAGGCAAGTGAGGACGATGGCTCTTTTGAACATCTCAAGGTTGTGAGGTCTGGATTTGTGATGGTCGAGGCAGAATGATTATGTAACTGTGAGGGCAGAGTGAAATGCAATCGTCCTTTCTTCTCTCTGCTGCTGTATCTTGCTGTACAGTCAAGAGAGGGAGTCTTGAAGAAAAGCTATTTCTATTCTATTGAGCTGCACTATGTTGGTGGGAGAAGCTGATGTACCAATACTTAAGTCTTCATAACATTAAGCATTAAACTGGGTATAGATTTCCTGAAATATGTGCATGAGATCTTGGTGTGTATGTAGGCCTGTCTGACCGCCTTACTGTTTCCTCTCCTGTAGGGCATCAATATTGTGGAGCCAAGTAATGAAGAACTTCCTCCCCCGTCAAAGCCAGGAATGTATCAACTGGACATTGTGTTGAAGAAGGGCAGTAATCTGGCCATCAGGGACAGGGGAGGTACGTGCTCTTTTCACCATATTTATGTAACTTTTTTTTTTCTGTGTGACTTGAAGTTTCCACATTTATGAGATTTTGGAGAGCTCCTTTTGTATTGTAGCATTTTGCCACCCAACATTCACTGTCAAAATTGTGCCCTGAAGGTGACATTTAAATGAACTAGTTTTATTCAAAGAAGTTCACCAAAAGTCATTAAAAAGGAAAGAAATATAATTTATATATACTGTATACAGTGCAGTTCAAACATTTAAAGTCAGTAAGATTTTTATATTTTAATATGCTTTAAAATATAATTTATTCCTGTGAAGCAAAGCTGAATTTTCAGCATCGTTACTCCAGTCTTCAGTGTAACATGAGTCTTCAGAAGTCATTCTTCTAGTCACAGGTTCTAAAAAAAAAAAAAATTATGCTGCAGAACAGTTTCAACACTGATAATAAATCAACATATTAGAGTGATTTCTGAAGGATCATGTGACACCGAAGACTGGAGTAATGGCTGATAATTCAGTGCTGCGTCACAGAAATAAATGACATTTTAAAGTAGGAATCCAATATTAGAAATTGCAATAAAATTTCACAATATTACTGTTTTATTTTTTTATTTTTGATCAAATACAGCCTTGATGAGCATAAGAGACTCCATTAAAAGTATATGTTTCTTTTTTATATTTGATTTGCTTTGACATTGATTTTTTATCAGTATTTGATTTTTTTCAATGTTTACATTCTAATTTTTCTATATTTTTAGTATATTAAAAGTTATTTTTTTAAATAAGACTTTGACTATTTAATTTGCTCTGGATTTTTCTAGTTAAAGGAATCTTTTTTAACAATTTTTGAATGAATGAATGAATACATTTAATTCAATTAGAAAAACAGGATAAAAATCTAAGTGTGTTTTTCACAGTTTTTTACTGAAAACAAGAATAAATAATATTTCCATTTTAATTCATACCACAAAGAAATTTGTAAAATATTTTTACATAATGATTTAAATAAATCTGATGCATTCTTGAGTCTAAATTAGTCTAAGGACTCTTTTGGTCTTTAGGAAACTGAATAGCCAATTAAAATTATACTCATAATGTTACTTAAAATTATATTCATAATGTTACTTAAAGTGATAGTTCACCCCAAAATGAAAATTGTCATTATTTACTTGACCTTGTGTCATTCAAAACCTGTATGACTTACCTTCTTCTGAGGAACATAAAAACATGTTGTTGTAGCAAATTTAGCTTAAAAGGGAATTGTATATAAATAATTACAATTAATTATGATTAATTACAATTATTTATATCGGCTGACAGTAATAACTGTCGCAGAATTAAATTGCCATCAACTAATCTGTTCGTCCAGCGAACATTCAGTTTAAGTTCATATCAACTCTAAGAAAGGATATTTTCTTGGCCACAGAAAATACTTTTCTAAGTATTAATGCATTAGAGCATGTAGTAAGGATCAAAAATCGTAAAGGGACATTAATATGCAAAGCAGAATCAGAAACTCATGTAATTTGTGCACACAACTTTTATTAACTAAACACTAACGCAGACTAGTCTAACAAACAAACAAACTAACAAACAAACATACAATCACTCATACATGGGGAAAGGGCTAATGAGAGTTGATGGATGAAACCATCAGGAAAGCCAGAGAATGCAGTTATGGAGAAAGTCATTTAACCACCTGAGTAAAACCATCAGCGCCATTTATAACGGGGTCTATAACTTGTACTAATAACCTCTGTTTCGTTTAGTTAAATGTACAATACTTGCACTGCCTTTGGTCGGGTCGAGTGTCCGGAATGCAGTCTCAGATGAAAGTCTTAATGGTTTTAAAGTTTTGGACTCCTGATCACGTTCTTCCAGGCTGAAGAGTGATGAATTCCAAAGATGTTCTGAGGTAGAAATGTTCTTTCCAGGTAGAAAGTGGAAAAAAGAGCTAAGAAAAAGAGATCTGCTGAGGTCCAAGGAGCTTGGTTGAATGGAAAGACAAGGCCGCAAGGCCTGGCACAAAAACTTAAGGTGTTCAGAAGAGTTTTAGCTCACATCTTCATCCTCTTAGTATCTAACAGAACCGCAGACTGCCGGGCGTCACTTACGTGAGAGCTTTATCTGCTATGGAGGTCACACCTCTGGGATGTCAAAGAGCCAATTGGAGCCCTGGACTTTGGAGGGAAAGTTTTATGGCTCTTTGTTTCCATGCATGGTAATTTGCATAGGTAATTCTCCTGGGTTAATGCACAAACTACTAAAGATTCTTAGGATGCTTACATGTTGCATAGTTATCGACATAAAATATACACTCTCAATTAAATCATCCGAAGACGAATGGATAGAGACCAAACATGATACAGTTAAAGTGATATTAACTAGTGATCTATTATAAGCATGCATAAAACAGGATACAATACACAAGAACATATACAAGAAGAATAATAACATACACAATGACCTGAAGGATATGTGTGTCCATTCACAGAAAGGTTTTTCTATTAATTAATTAGGGAAGAGTCCATTTTTATGGCGTAATGTCTTTCCTAAGGGAAAATGAAATGAGTTTGCTCTACCCGCATTCCTTTTGAGTAATAAAACTGGTGTTATCAGATTGGTTGCCATGGAACCAGGGGCCTGGAGTCATTGACAGACATACCAGCACCCAGTATGTGTATTGGGTGGGGGGTCTGTGACCATTTGTTAAAGTAATAACTAATTGATTTGTTAAATCAAATGCAAAATTGTGTGTCTGATTGGTTCAAATGCTACATTGTGTTTTTAGAAGAATGTTGGGAGCCAAACTGTTTTCGTGACCATTGACTTCCATTATATTTCCAAAACAAACTAACTCAAAATACCTTCTTTTATGTTCCACATAAGAAAAAAAACATACACGGTTGAAACAGCATGAAGGTGAGTATATGATGACACTGTTGACTTTTGGATGAGCTATCTCTTTAATTTTACACCTCAAGCAAAACCATAGTGTACTTTAAATCATAGTTTGAAACTCTAGCACCCCCTTTTTGTTATTATAGCATGAAATGTTTTCTAAATCTGAGAGATACAATTTGTAGAGTGAACAAACAAAAATAGTCAGGGCTAAATAGGTCTTCTGCTCTGGCCAACTTGACTCATGTGTATCTCAGCAGACAGCAGCAGAGCCTTGAGTCCACCAGAGGATGAGTCTACATTCCTGCCCATTACTCCAGACCTGCTGTAGTTTCATGTGAGAGGACGGGTATTAGTGCTTTTGAATGGCAGAGGGACAGGCTGGAGCAGTAATGGTCTCATTAGGGGCTGATGGATGGTGCAGCAGATCCATTCATACGCCCTCTGTCTCTCTCTCTTTTTGACTCACCCAAATAGACACACACGCTAAAATAATGAACGAAGACCTCGGCAGCTCACCTGCCCTCGAGACTCCACATTCTGCTCTGTGTGAGTCATACAGTCAGTCATACGCTCTCTTGAGAGAAATCCTGAGTAATCCTTGAGCGGAAAAAACTCATGCTTTTCTCCACCTATAACAGAATACACAGCTGAGATTAAAATTATTCATCCAAGTATTGTTTGAAATTTGAATAGCTAAAATTATACTTTGCATATATTTCACAAGTTTTACTTTCAAACACAAATATTTCTGTTTTATCTGGCTTCTGCATTGACTTGCATAAATTAGCATTCCAGTGTTTATCATCATTGAGCACCGAACCAGCACTCTCAACAAGTCGTTGACCACTGCTGCTTTTCATTTGCACTGTGTGTATCTAGTCTAATTAAACAGGATGTGCTTTACTGGAGGATTTCCACATGCTCTGTGGTATTTGCCGCTTTTAGCTCAGCCATGGGCCACAGAAATGGATGCTGGGCTAGATTTAGGTCTTTCCTGTTTATAATAATAATCAATAATTGTTGGTTACATACTGTACAAACCACAGCTTAAAACACAGACCAATTGTTCAAAAAAGACTTGAGTTATACATGCGATGGCAGACACAAAGATACTCTCTATTTAGGATATCTGACTGAATCCAGACAATTTAAGCAGGTTATATTCTGATATTTGAGATGTAGAATCTGCTGTTTGTACTGTAGATGAATTAGATTTCATGACAAAGGTTATAATAATTCTCAATGACCTAATCCTAAACACATTCTATAATTTCTGGAAGTTATCAAAGGAAATGATGACACTTTACAAAAAGTTTAATATTAGTTAATGTACTGTACTGTTATGTAACTAACATAACAAAAAGAAGGAAAAATGATTAACAGATGAATAAATGCTGTAAAAAATATATTGCTCATTGTTAGTTCATGTAACTAACAATCAAGATAACTAATGAGACTTTATTGTAAAGTGTGACTTAGCACATATTTAAATATTAGTAAATATTCAAGTATTGGCAGTACTAACTTAATATTTTCTGTATAGAAAGTATGAAGGGTTTACTATACTATAATGAAATATTACCTTTATACACTACCTTAGAAGTTTGTAGTCAGTATGATTTGATTTATGAAAGCTGTGCTTTATGCTCACCAAGGCAGCATTTATTTGTAATATTGTGAAATATTATTACAATTTAAAAGAACTGCTCTGTGTTTTAATATATATTATAATACAATTTATTCCTGTGATAGTAAAGCTGAATTTTCAGCAGTCATTGCTCCATTACTCATCATTCGAATATACTGATTTGGTGCTTTAATGAACTACTTCTAATTTTTTTTTGAACTGTTGAAAACAGTTATGCTCCTTGATATTTTTGTGGATACTGTTATACATTTTTTCCCCAGGATTCTCTGATGAATATTTGGAATAGAATTCTTTTGTAATATTATAAAAGTCTTTACCAACACTTTAAATTAACCTGTCCATGCTGAATAAAAGTATAATTTTTTTTAAAACAAAATATTGCTGACCCCAAATCTTTGCACAGCAGTATATATGTTGTTTTTTAAAAAAACAAACGAAACAAACAAACAAAAAAACACAACAAAACCAAAAAGTCTGAATACACTTCTGATTTTTAATAACTGTCAATGGAGAAATACACTTTATAGCCTGCTAGCATAGTTACACTGAGTGTTATAGCACTTATATATTCCCCTCATTTTACTGTCAGAAAGAAACAGACATGCTCTGAGAACAGCATGTGTGAAGAAGACAAACAGTGGCAGCAGTGATGAATGACAGTGTTGAGACTGTTCTTACTTTTCGGTTGCAGACTCTGTGTTCTGCTGGTTTCAACCTTGAGTTATGGAGGATTTTGTGTGTTTGTTAGGATGGTGTGGACAGCTTGGCAGAAACTGATCCAGGATTATAACATCAGGGATGTTGTGATGTTTCATTGTTTCCTGTTGTTTTTCTCTGGTGTTGAAATCCATCTGTCAGCATCTGTTAATGATCTGATGGTGTGTATGTGTGTGTGTGTTTGTGTGGAGGAAGTGAAAAACATGCAAAGAACTGCTGGTGGAGGTTTTTACAGTCCAGCAACTCAGTTATTGCAAAATTATAAATGTAATGTGTGAGATTAATCAGAAAATGACCATTCCTGCTGAGTGATGGGTACTGGTTTCATGGACTCAAGACTCTGAAGATACAGCTACGACAGCTATGAGCATTTGTCTTGTTTTTGCAATATTACACATACTGTGTTGAGCTAATGAGAGACGGGTTGTTTTTATGAAACCACACATTCACACTCCTTCCTCTACTATTATTGCTCATTATACTGCAGTGTTTCGTGACTTAACATTTGCATTTTCTGTCGTGGCAGTTTGCCTCTCTCTAAAAACACTATCTTAATCACAAACATTGAAATCACTGTATCACTGCCTCCGAAACACTTTTGAGACGGATTTACGTGGCGTATTCCTTTAAATGATATGTAGTCACATTCATGTCATCCCAAAACCTAAATGATTTTTCTTCTGTAGAACACACACACACAAAAAAAGATTTTTTGAGAAAAATTCATGCATGCCAGCACAACAAAAGCATGCACTGACCAGGTGCTGTCAAGCTACAAATAGAAGAACAAAAAACAACAACAAAAACACTAAAAATAGTCCATACAGCTTGATTGAGTTTCTAAAGGTCTGTGAGTGGAACAGATTTTTTCCCCCTGAAATTTTACTCATTATTTGCTTAAAATCTTCTCCTCCAACCGTAGCCCAAATTATTTGGAAATGCAATGTGGCATGCTTGACATCAGTGACACTAGAAGCAAATGGCATTAGTTGTCACCTTTGTCCTAACCACTAGTTTTAAATATGAATTGTGTAAAAAAATGGAAGCTACAGAGGAGGGAAAGAAAATAGGAAAAATATATGTATACAGGTGCATCTCAATAAATTAGAATGTCGTGAAAAAGTTCATTTTTTCTTGTAAGTTATTTTAAAAAGTGAAACTTTCATATATTTTAGATTCATTGCATGTGAAGTAAAACATTTCAAAAGTTTTTTTGTTTTGATTTTGATGATTAGAGCTTAGAGCTCATGAAAGTCAAAAATCAGTATCTCAAAATATTAGAATATTTACATTTGAGTTTCAATTAATGACCATCCCTACAGTATAAATTATGGGTATCTCTTGTTCTTTGAAACCACAATAATGGAGAAGACTGCTGACTTGGCAATGGTCCAGAAGACGAACATTGACGCCCTCCACAAAGAGGGTAAGTCACAGAGGGTCATTACTGAAAGATGTGGCTGTTTACAGAGTGCTGTATCAAAGCATATTAAATGCAAAGTTGACTGGAAGGAAGAATTTGGGTAGGAAAAGGTGCACAAGCAACAGGGATGACTGCAAGCTTGAGAATACTGTCAAGCAAAGCTGATTCAAAGACTTGTGAGCTTCACAAGGAGTGGACTGAAGCTGGAGTCAGTGCATGAAGAGTCACCACGCTCGCTACCAAGCCATTTCTGAACCGGAGACAACGTCAGAAGCGTCTTACGTGGACTGTGGAGAAAAAGAACTGGACTGTTTGTCAGTGGTCTAAAGTCCTCTTTTCAGATGAAAGTAAATTTTGCATTTCATTTGGAAATCAAAGTCCCAGAGTCTGGAGGAAGAGTGGAGAGGCACAGAATCCAAGCTGCTTGAAGTCTAGTGTGAAGTTTCCACAGTCAGTGATGATTTGGGCTGCCATGTCATCTGCTGGTGTTGGCCCACTGTGTTTTCTGAAGTCCAGTCAACGCAGCCATCTACCAGGAAATTTTAGAGCACTTCATGCTTCCTTCTGCTGACAAGCTTTCGGAGATACTGTGATTTCATTTCCAGCAGGACTTGGCACCTGCCCACACTGCCAAATGTACCAAAAGCTGGTTCAATGACCATGGTGTTACTGTGCTTGATTGGCCAGCAAACTTGCCTGACCTGAACCCCATAGAGAATCTATGTGGTATTGTCAAGAGGAAGATGAGAGACACCAGACCCAACAATGCAGATGACCTGAAGGTCGCTATCAAAGCAACCTGGGCTTCCATTACACCTGAGCAGTGCCACAAACTGATCCCCTCCATGCCACGCTGAATTAAAGCAAAAGGAACCCCTACTAAGTATTGAGTACATATAGAGTAAATGAACATACTTTCCAGAGGGCCAACAATTCCCTAAAAAAATTTTTTATTGGTCTTATGAAGTATTCTAATTTGTTGAATTGGTGGGTTTTTGTTAAATGTGAGCCTAAATCATCACAATTAAAAGAACCAAAGACTTAAACTACTTCAGTCTGTGTGCATTGAATTTATTTAATACACGAGTTTCACAATTTGAGTTGAATTACTGAAATAAATGAACTTTTCCACAACATTCTAATTTACTGAGATGCACCTGTATATATACACACTACTGTTCAAGTTTGGGGGTAAGAGAGATATTTTTTTAATAAAATACAGAAAGGACACATTAAATTGGTCAAAAGTGACAGTAAAAACATTTATGCCACAAAAGATTTCTATTTCAAATACACAAGTTAATTGAACTTTCTGTTTATTTAAAATGTATCATTGGTTGCACAAAAATATTAAGCAGCGCAACTGTTTTGAACATTGTTAATATTTCTTGAGCTGCAAATCAGCATATTAGAATGATGTCATGTGATACTGAAGGCTGGGGTAATGATGCTGAAAATTCAGCTTTGCCATCACAGGAATAAATTATATTTTAATATATATTTAAATAGAAAACCAATTGTAATTATATTTCAGTATTTTCACAAAAACATTCAAAAGAAAAAAAAAAAAAAATTGCAGACCTCACACTTTTGAATGTTAATGTATATTTGTATATTTAGCCTAGTGTTGTCAAGTATACATGCTGCATTAGATCTGCATTCACTTGCTCTGCATTCACAGCTGTATGCTGTGCTATAACTGCTTTCACACACTCACACGAACATACACACTTGAGCAAGGGATCACCAGACTGAGTAACAGTAGAAACTGCTGCAGTCATCAATCCATTGCTGTCGTGGGGCATGCTGGGTAATGGAGTGTGCCGGAGTTGTGAGGGGAATTGACCACATCTCTCTTCTTTTTCTATGTGCTTTTGAAAGGCTTCTTTTCTTCAGCACTGTCTTAAATATCCAGACGCCTGACAGCCAATCTGAACTGTGAACCGTCTCATATTTTAGAGAAAGAGAATGGAAAAAGACATATCTCAGATTAAACCTCAAACTTTTTTATTAGATTTATTAGATATGACAGAAGAGTTTTATACTTCAAATCTCTCACGTGTCTCTCATTTTGGGGGCTCAGTGTATTGGTTTGTAATAAAAGGCTTGACTAGAGTTTAGCTCTTGTCGCTATAAAAAAGGAAAAATTAGATAGGCTACACAAATTACACATCTGGCTAGTCATGTGATCTTATTATGTTGGCCCTCATGAGGTGAGTGGCTCCATGTAAAATAAAACTGTAGGGCTTTTAGTGCACTTGTAAATAATATTTATGTTCACATAAGACTGAAAAACTTCCCTTGGCTTCATAGTGGCCATCATGTCGCTCACTTTGTCTCTGTAACCTGTTATCAGACCCTTTTGTTTTTATTTATTTATTTTTTCCACAAGGAGGGTATCACGTAAAGGACCTAATGTGTACAGAATGGGTGTAATGAGTGACAGGGCTGAAAGTCTGTGCCATCACAGGGCCCCAGAGGACCAGTGTTAAGTAGGTCTAGTGAAGGAGATGGAGCTGTCTCAGTGCCTGAGTGCAATTTCCAAATTTCCTGCCAATGACAGCAATCAGTCAGAGCTCTGGGAAATCGGATTGAATAATTTAGCTTAATTATGACTCTGTGTGCATTATTCAATGACCTTTTTTTTTTTTTAAAATGCTCTTGGCCCGTTGCGATTTTTGGGAGGGTAATTATGAATATGCAACAGAGAGGCCTTTTTCTAATTAGATAATACAGCCTTTGATTGTTTTGCATACAGGAAGAAAATGATTTTTGTCTCACCCCGTCTTGTCCTAAAAGCAGCCACAGGTGTTTATTATGGGTGCCATAAGAATGATAGTCCAAACAGCTGATAAAAACATCACAAAAATCCACAAGTAATCCACACAACTGCATTTTTGTAATAAACAAACCATCAACAATTTTAACGTTAAACGGTTGCTCACGGCTAAAATATGAGTCCTCTATCCATAATATTGCATTCTCAAATGAAAAAAAAATTGTCATCTGAAATGTACACAGATCAGTCATTGTTCACTAGCAAAAACAGTCAAAAACAAATATATGACTAGATTTTGATGTGAGAGGATAACAAAGTATGGACTGGAGGAGGCGTTATTATGGATTATGGACATGGATTAAGTTAAATTTGGACTTTCATTCTGATGGCACCCATTCACTGCAGTGCAGAGTATCCATTGGTGAGCAAGTGATGTAAATTTCTCCAAATCTGTTCCAAAGAAACAAACTTATCTACATCTTGGATGGCCTGAGGGTATGTTTTATTTTATTTTAATTTATTTTATTTGTTTATATCATTGTTGTGGTAAATTATTCTTTTTTTTTCTTTTCTTTTCTTTTTCTTATGTTTTTTTTTTTCTGTTACTACGTGGTCTCTAGGGTGTGATTGCTTTACCATCATTGATCATCCATTCTGTGGTCTCACTGTGAGTTATGTGTTGTTGGTTGGCAGAATATGTTGAGGTGTGACCTACATCACAATGGCCCACTTATTATTTATTGATACATCAGAGCTTACTGACTGTTGGTGGGCGCTTTTAACAAGCACTAAGAGCATGTTGGCACACACTGATGCTGGGGAACACAGTAGGAATGTGGGTCTGTTTTGAGACTGAGAGTCCTCAAACCAGCATTCATGTTGTGCTTGAAATTTTACACAAACTATTGCATCTGTGGATCGTAATGAACAGGGTGGATTCTGTGGACAATCAAATGACTTCCATCAAGATTTTATCAGTTCTTGGTCTCTGAGCTCATGAGAGGAAATTGTTGCAGGATATTGTATCCCCACCTCAAATTACAACTTTAACTCATCATCAGTAACACAAGAAAACTGAGTTTTAGCCTGAAGAAAAAGATCCATTTTTCATATACATTTTTTTCTTTAATTTTATTACTAAATAGTATAGCCAATATACAGTCACAATGTTGATGACCCCTATAAAACCATTCATGTACTGTACCATGGAATTGATATGCTACATTACGGTGCTTAGAGAATATGCACATGTCCAACACATGCTTTTACTATGGTACCATGGCTAAAAAGCCCTGCCATGGTACTGTCTTGTTAGTGATGATATTTTACATAAACCTCTAACTCTTAGTTGATTAACCTAAACCTTTCTTTCTAGTGGTTACTGATTCTGGAAGTGAGCATGCCATACTTCTTTTTTTCTTCTTTTGTTTAGTGGCAATTTACATTTGCACTGTATGTCACCACCTACTGGGCAGTGGTGCAATAATTTTTCATTTTATATTTTAATTTTTAATCTTTCATCATTTTTTTTTATTACAGTGAACAAGAATCATATGTTTGATGCTAAATATATAAATAAATAAAAAATAAAAACTAATAAATGAAAACAGTCGGTGCTATATTATATAGAAATCATCCAGCTGCAAAAGAATAAAAAATAAAATAAAATAAATAAATAAATAAATACAGCTTTGAATGCAGAATGAATAAATAGAGTAAAAATAACATTAAAAAATATTTGTGTTCTGATAATTCTTTGGAGCATATTGTTCAGAGAGGAAGTTAATATGGCTACTTACATACTCTGAAATATACCTCAGTTTTTGGAACTGAAAGTTGAATTTATTCATTTACTCATCCATAAACAAACCCAGGAATATCGCATGACCTGCTTTCTGAAATATCCCCAGGTTATCATACCAAATTTGGGCTAAAACAAGATAATACATTTATCAACATCACATTTCTCCTTGGTGGCTTCATAGCTTATATGGCCGTTCATGCAAAGAAATAGATCTAGAGTAAGATCCTGCTTTCTCTGTTGGTGGCGCTTATAGCTACTTTTATGACAACTGTGCTGTTCTTGAAATGGCCACAATTTATAGGCCACTAAAACAGACATGACATTTGTCTTTTGGTCTATACTGTATAAAATTAGAGCTCAACTGAAATGGCTGCCAGCCAGGCTTCAGTGCCAGTTAGTCAGTGTGTCGTCATTGCTGGCAAAGGCAATTCCACAGTCTGTGATGTGTTTATGTGGCATGAATGACGTGCATGCATTGTGTTTGATATTCACATCTGGTCTTCTTTGGTTTTTATTCCTTTATCCTGAAGTAAAGACATGAAAATAAACTGTCTTCTTTTAGCTATCTCTCATGGTGCACCAACATAATTCACAGCTGGGCATACATACATACATAGGCAAACAGATTGCTTAACCAGAGCCATTATCTAGAGGCACTGTCACACTGCAGTATAATTTGTGGCTGTGAGTGTTACATGGCTGCAAAAGTAAGGCAGAGGTTGATGACTGAATGGAGTCTCTGTGCCAACATTACAAAGTGTGTGAATTTAGTCAAACACATACCACATGCTTGCCAGACTAATGCAACCCATATATAATAAATAAATAATACAAATAAATAAAATGAGGCTGTGAGTAGATTAAACATTTTAATTAAATGAAATACATTATTGTGCTAGTTACAGTAGGTAAAACATTAAAGGGTTAGTTCACCCAAAAATAAGAATTCTGTCATTAATTACTCACCCTCATGTCGTTCCAAACCTGTAAGACCTTCGTTCATCTTTGGAACACAAATTAAGATATTTTTGATGAAATCCGAGCGCTTTCTGACCCTCCATAGACAGCACACAACTACCACGTTCAAGGCCCAGAAAGGTAGCAAGGACATCGTTAAAATAGTCCACGTGACACCTGTTGTTCAACAGTAATGTTATGAAGCTACGAGAAAACGTTTTGTGCATGAAGCTGTCTCTGCAGGGTTAGAAAGCTCTCAGATTTTATTAAAAATATCTTAATTTGTGTTCTGAAGATGAATGAAAGTCTTATGGGTTTGGAATGACATGAGGGTGAGTAATTAACGACAGAATTTTCATTTTTGAGTGAACTAACCCTTTAAATATACATAGATATGGAAATACAACACATACACATACATTTATATATTCAAGCCACATTTTGTATATTCAGCGCTTCACATGACAAACACAAAAATGCAATTCATTTTTATTTCTCGGCATCGGTTTCTTTGTTTGCTAGGAGCAAATTCAGCTGATTTGAATGTCTAAGTGGCCCAGTGATAGTCAGACTGTGAACAGCAGTTACAATCATGACTAGAAACACATCATGTATTTTGTAGAAGTATACAAATAAGCACAAGAAGAATATTTAATTGTCATGGTCTGTGCATTCTTTGAGTTACAGTAAATTTTAGTAATCTGCATACTGTCATCACAGTGCTCACACTGGCGCTGTGACAAAAAGTTTGTCAGTATGAATCTGTCAGTCACTTAATGACTCATCACTAATAATTAATTTAGATCTATATTATGTAATAGCATGTTTACATATTTATGATTACCTAGCTTAACTGAAACAATTCTCTACACAAAACACTAAATAAAGCCACTAAAACATAATTTATGAGAAGAAAAATGCATTTTAAAAATAAAATGTATTTGGGTTGTTCCATTTTTATTGAAAATACAGTGGAGGAAACAACATGGAGAATCCTAATGGGGAAAAACAGCTTAAACCAACAAGAGCTTAAACCCTTAGGGTGGTTTAAGCTGTGTTTTAGAGCAGTGTTGGGGTCAAGAAATTACATTAGCTGGTTTTGAACTCAGGTCGTCATCATTAGCAAACAAACAATAAAATTATCCATTGCTACTGTTCCTTGGTTTCTGGCCAAGATAGTAGTCTTCAATTTCAAACTCTCAAGCCTTTTAGATTGACTGTGGCAACTTTTATAGGCCCATAAAAATGCAGTTGGAGAGCAAATGTGCAGGTGTCTAATGTACATTGATCAGAGGGCGAGGATGAATCGCTCACCGGTCAGCACACTATGACCCTGCAGTCATATGCATTCATTCAAGCCATCTATTGATCCTTCTGTGAACGGATCTCTCCAAGCACCTCTACTTCCTGCTCACTCATGTGTTGTGGAGGGCAGTTTGATTAATGCAATGGGGAATGTACTTGGGGAAAGTCCCCCGTTCTGTCCAGCTTTCATTGTGGCTGATAAGAAATCATTCCTGACCACAGATTTTACCGGTTTTAGTCAGATTTATGATAAATGTCTTTCATTTCCTATAATGCTGAATGCTGTGCTGTAGATGGCTGTCAATTATGGAAGCATATGTGTAGCTAAATTCAATTTGAAATGTAATATGCAAAATGGCAATGCAATATGTAAAATGGCAATGTATTTCTGTTTAAATTTACATTTTCCCATACATACTGTATGTGCAACATTTAGTGCAAAATGAAAATTCAATTATATAATTTAAATTTGCCGTTTTCTACACTAGATTTAAAATGCAAATTAAAGACATTTTAAAGCTTTATAATTTGCAAAATTAAAATGAAAATGTATTACCCAAATTGATTAGATATGTTTAACATGTCCAAGCAAAAACTGTAGCAAAATTATCATTTAAATGCTGTTTTTCCTAAATGCATTTAGACTGAGGGGTAGGACACTTGGGGTTGCATTTTCATCATAATACCGTGTGATAATTGTAGCAAAATGCAGTGCGAATTTCAGAATGCATTCTCAGGCAAAGGTGCAGCAAAAGGGTAGCAAAATGGTGATTTAAATTACTTTTATTTTTCCTAAATGCATTGACACTTACACATATGACGTTTCAATTGCATTTTCATTAAAAACCCTGCGATGAATGCAGTTTAAGTCATTGTGGATTTGAAAATGCATTACGAGGCGATCACGCCTCCTACCTGTCAATCATCACATCAAGGAGGGGCTCAGCAACAGGACGCACGATGGGACAATATTCACTGTTAACCAAACGCTTTTCACCTGCCTGAACATCTCTCACCGTTTACACTCCGACTGATGCACATAAGCAAACAGACAGTGCTATTCTACACTTATTTACTACCTTACCTTATATTTTATTACTCTTTTATTTTTAATCCGTAAAATAGTGCGTGTTCTGTGGCACCTGAACTTCACGCGGCTGCCACGACATCTCTCACTGTTTACAGCCATCGGACACCGCGATTGATGCCAGTGATTTTTACCCTGACTGTGGCATGTTCCGTGACTACACTTATTTACTTGCCACCTTACACCGTGTCTATATCGGACAGTTTTGTGTCACATTGCGCCGCATCCATTGTAGACAGCATCACTGATTATAATGGGTTCACGCTGCTCGCGTCAGCTGTAGACATGTTGCCTTATTTCCTCTCGCGCCTCCCGTGGCACCTATAAGCGTTGCACCTGCCTCAAGATTTCTCACTGTGTACACTCCGATTGATGCCCGTTACCATACAGATGCCTGCCCCAGACGACAGTTCACCAGTCAGATCTAGGCGCAGCTGTCACGGAACATGCCACAGTCAGGGTAAAAATCACGGGCATCAATCGCGGTGTCCGATGGCTGTAAACAGTGAGAGATGTTGTGGCAGGCGCGTGAAGTTCAGGTGCCACGGAACACGCGCTATTTTACGGATTAAAAATAAAAGAGTAATAAAATATAAGGTATGGTAGTAAATAAATGTAGAATAGCACTGTCTGTTTGCTTATGTGCATCAGTCGGAGTGTAAACGGTGAGAGATGTTCAGGCAGGTGAAAAGCGTTTGGTTAATGGTGAATATTGTCCCATCGTGCGTCCTGTTGCCGAGCCCCGCCATGATGTGATGATTGACAGGTAGGGCTCGGCTCGGAATGCATTTTCAAATCCACAATGACTTAAACTGTATTCATCGAGGGGTATTTAATGAAAATGCAATTGAACAGTCATACATGTAAGTGTCAATGCATTTAAGAAAAATACAAGTCATTTAAATCACCATTTTGCTACATTTTTGCTGCACCTTTGCCTGAGAATGCATTCTGAAATTCGGACTGCATTTTGCTACAATTATCATGATGAAAAATGTGATCATTTATGATGAAAATGCAATCCCAAGTGTCCTACCCCTCAGTCTAAATGCATTTAGGAAAAACAGCATTTACATGATAATTTTGCTACAGTTTTTGCTTGGACATGTTAAACATATCTAATCAATTTGGGTAATACATTTTCATGTTTAATTTTGCAACTTATAAAGCTTTATAATGTTTTAATTTGCATATTAAAACTAGTGTAGAAAACGGCAAATTTAAATTATATAATTGAATTTTCATTTTCATTTTGCAATAAATGTTGCACATATGTATGGGAAAATGTAAATTTAAATACAGAAATACATTGCCATTTTGCATATTGCATTGCCATTTTGCATATTACATTTCAAATTGAATTTAGCTACACATATGCTTCCATAGTCAAGGGTGGAGATGTGACATTCATCAGACCCACAGTTTATGTGTCAGCATTTCCCCCCTAAAGTTTTTTCCCACCACAGACAATTTCAGATATATTGTTCAGTGCTGCAAAGAAGGATTCTCCCTCCCCTCTCTTTATTATTTACAGTATTTTTTTTGTTCTGCAGTATTCTGTGCATCATGTTAGATTTCTACTAAAAAATGTGAAGACCACATTAGAAATCTGGGTTTTATTTATTTTTATTTTTCATTTAAACCTGGAAATAAAGTTTCGAGATTTTGAAACATAAAACAAAGATGCGTAATGATGTGAAATGAATAAGAAATATTTAAGATTCTGCACAGTATTCTGTATAGATGGTCAGATGTTCTTTCACTGAAGATTATGAGTGCTGATGTCAAACAAACTACTAAGACATTCTGAAGTTCTTTTTACTCAAATCATGTTGAATATCATTTAAGATGAACAAAGATGTATTCAAAACAGAAAAATCCTAAACAGAAATATATTCATTTGTGGTTTCATTTGTTGGTTATGCTGTATTTCTTGCAGTCTGTGATGTGTTTATGTGGTATGAATGACGTGCATGCACTGTGTTTGATATTCACATCAGGTCTTTGATTTTTATTCCTTCATCTTGAAGTAAAGACATGAAAATGAACTGTCATCTTTCAGCTATCTCTCATGGTGCACCAACATAACTCACAGCTGGGCATCAACATCCAGAGGCAAACAGACTGCTTAACCAGAGCCATTATCTAGAGTCACTGACTCCTCTTGAATCTGAATGCAGTTTATTGTATTATTTAGATGAATGACTCAGTGGTTGAACAAACATTAGGATTGGCTTCAGGGGTGGATGAATAGGAAAATAACATCCCGTCTAGGTATCGCTGCATCTCCATGAATGCAAATGCAGATTGGTTATTAGGTCTAATGAATGTGGAGATTTGCATCAAGATGTTTGCTTAACTGAAGTTTTGCTTTCGTGTGTATTTTTAATTTTTTTTTGGATGCATGTGGACAGTGTCAGTGCTGAGCATGCAGCATGCTGTGGTACTGATCTACAGGAGCATGTTTGATTGCCGTACTAAATGTCTCAGCACTGATCTAATGACATTACAGAGGCTTCCCTCTGAGACTGATAGATTATGATGGGCATTGAGAGTAACACACTGCAGAGGTGTTGAATGGGGATTCCCTTTCGGCAAACTGATGTAACTGAAGTGATCGTAAATGGAGCTGTCGTTTGACACTGCTAACATGCCCACACCAACACTTTTCTCACTTGTATCATGTACTCCACTCTGGAGATGAGTGTGTGCATGTAGATACCTAGACAAAGACTGCAAAAGGCTTTAAAGGGACAGTTCACCCAAAAATTTAAATTCTGTCATCATTTGCTCACATGTTGTTCCAAACCTCTATAATTTTCTTTCATCTGTGGAATGTAAAAGAAGATGTTTGGAAGAATGTCAGTAACCAAACAGTTTCAGATTTAATTACCTTCGATTATTGATATTACCATGGGCTTCCAAAACGTACCATAAAACTTTCATATGCGACTTCATGCACATAATAATCTCATCTGCTTCAGATCTCATTCTTGTTTGCATGCAGTATAGTGTATTCTAATAACGTCATTGCTACATTAACAATAATGTGCCAAATTTGAATATGCATATGAGATTTGTGAGCTACTGTATGTAAACTTGAATTTGGTCTTTTTCTCACACAAAGCTATCGTATACTAATGTAGCATCACATTCACTCTCTTTATTGATGACACTGGTTAGTGCATCTCTGCACAGGGACACTCACATTTCTGCAGAGCAGAACGTGAGCTGAATTTAAACATTATGTGGTTGATATCCGGAAAAATCAACAGTTCATTTAGTCAAAATATTGACATTTCCCCTGACAGTGGTGTTTGTCTTTGTCAACGTATTGAAATCTAAGGGATCGCTTACAATAGTGGCTTCATTCAGGACACTGTGTTTACTGTGGTTTGGCACAACAGACTGTTTGATTGTCCTTTTATTTGTTGCATTTTGTACACAGAATGTTATTTAGAATTATTACAGCATCATATGCATCTAAATATTTTCTTGATGAATTTGATTAACACAGTGTTATGACATTTGTCAATAATTCAATTTGTTTTGAATGCAAATGCTTATTTATTCATTCAAAATAAAGCATATAAATGTTCATGTTGCTTCTCCTGCTCATTTATTTGTAAAGAATGATGCCATATTTTTATTTTAAACCACATAACTTTCTCAGTTTATCAGATCTGCATGGCAAGTGTAGTAATTTGCTAGATATTACTCTATGCTTCTTTATGTCTCCGAGCAATATAATAGTTCCTGATCCACTGCAGATAGAGCAGGTCAGGTGACATGCAGGATGCTGTGCAGATTTTCCACTGAACACACAGTGACATCTAGTGCTCTCTTTTAGGAACTGTACTATATTGTACTGCAAACTAATTGAGTCAAATGTCAGGATGTTGCTTTGGCGATTTCAGGGGCCAAGACACATGTCTTCATGTATTAACACTGTAGAATATCACATTCACACACATTCAGTGTTATAATATGCTCTGTAGTTGCTCTTTCTGTTGAGTCTTGTTATTTTCTCAGGGTATATAATGAGGCGCTGTCATGTTGATTATTACTCATTAGTGTATTTGTTTGTTTATGGTTGTGCTCACTGTATTCAGACTGCCCTTGGCTTCACACAGCACACTCATCCACTCTCATTTTAGTGCTTGAGCCAATAAGGGCTGACAGATAAGGTCACATGACCTAAGTCTCTTTGCCTCCACTCTTTCAGACCCATTTATACACACTGTAGACAACTGCTCCATGAGAAAGAAAAAGCCTTACAGCGAGAGAAAGAGGGATAGATAATGAATATGTGCATATAAGCAACAGTATCAAAAATAACCCTTTTTTGCATCATCTCAGTCTGAGACTGTTATATAGCTAGATGATGTAGGATTTTAAGTAGTTACCAGAAGGGCTGTGTAGAATTTGGAATTGAGTGGAGAATACAAATTCTGATTCATGTTCTCAGTGAAGTTTTATCTTTTTTTGCAGTATTTTAAGTACTTTTATTATAGACTAAGCTGGTCTGATATTGGTCTGATACTGCATTGTAGAAGAAGAACTTTATTTACTCAAGTTTCTCTTGAAAAACAGTCATATGTATTGTGCATTTCTGTTGCATTTACAGGGACCAGTGACCCATATGTGAAGTTTAAGATCGCAGGAAAGGAGGTTTTCCGCAGCAAAACGATCCACAAGAACCTGAACCCAGTATGGGATGAGAAAGTCAGTCTGCTGGTGGAGAATTTGAGAGAGCCGCTCTACGTGAAAGTAAATAATAAATCACAGTATGCTTTGTTCCAGTCATTAAATTGACCTTTTATTGGCTGCTTAGTCATTAGTGATTATTTAATGTGTTTTAATTTGTAAAGAGTCAATCTAATGTATGCAGGCTTTACAGTCAGTACAGTTTGTCGTATGAAATTACATGCCTTACTCTCTGGTGTTTTCTTTTCTCTACAGGTCTTTGACTATGACTTCGGGCTGCAGGATGACTTTATGGGCTCTACATATCTCTATTTAGAGTCCCTGGAGCACCAAAGGTCTTCTGATGCTTTGTGATACTTAGACACATCTGAAACAATCTCAAGTGTCATAATATCAATTAGTTTACTTTGACACTGCTGCTCCCTAGTGTTTTCATATGTATATGTACAAACACATGAATGCCATTGTAAGAATTGTAGAACCTTATGATTGAGAATGGCAGGATTTTGGTTGTTCATGCTCTAGGTTCTCTTTCGCTTTTAGGACCTTGGATGTGACCCTTGACCTCAAAGATCCCCACTATCCCAACCATGACCTGGGTTCACTGGAACTGGCAGTCACACTTATTCCAAAAGAAGGAGACTTCAGGGAAGCAGTAAGTTCTTTTATTTTTATTTTATCTCTGTTTTTCAAGCTGGTATGTTTGAGCTGATAATATGAACTTGAGGTGTGAGATGTGACGCCAATTGTTTTTACAACTGTGGTTTCAGATCCTGGAAAAGTCATAAAAATGTATAAAAAGTTAATGAACTGTACACTTTTTTTTTTTCTTCTTTTTTTTTTACATTTATTTTGATTTTTTAGCAAATATAATCATGTACTTCAGCTCTAAAGTATCAAGAACATTTACACTTATCCAGCAAGTACATCATGGTAAAACCTTGGAAAATGTATTGGTCAAGAGGAGTGGGAGCTCTGTATCTAATTACTTTTTTTTTTAATCTAGTGCTTTCTTTGATTTATACAAAAAAGTTTAAAAGTTTGAGGTTAGTATTTTTTTAAGAAAACATTTTTTTCAGCAAGAACACATTAAATTCTAGTAATATTTGACAATACTACTGTTTTTAGTGTATTTTTGTTCAAATCAAAAGCAGCCTTTTCTGACCCAAACTTTTTAATAGTAGTATAGGGTTTCATATTGTTTTGTATATTGTCACCCACCTTACTGCAGTACAGAAGACTCCAAATTCGTTTTCTGGGCTAGATGAGCCAATGTCTGACCTGAAAAAGGTTTCTTTTTACATACATCAGAGAGAAATCTGTTGTCTAGAGAATATTCTCAGCATTGGCAGAATTTCAATGCATTTCAATGAATTTCAAACGCACCCCTCACTTTACTTGAAGTGTTATGCAGTCATACGTCACATTTTGCATAGAGTAAATACTGCTCAGGATGAAAGAGTAATTATTGCTCAGTGTGTATAACAAGGACACTGTAAGTTTATAAGGAAATTATGGTGTTTTACGCAGAACTACATCATGAGAAAACTTATATTAGTAACTTCAGCTCTGAGTCAGTTTAACAAGTAGGTAATAAACATTCAAGGCCATCATCTATTGATGTTTAATCTGCCTGATTACACTTAGTACTGATCAAACAATGCTAATGGTTAAGTACAGAGTGGAAAGCTAGTGTCTCACTTTTGAATCTCACAATATTAAAATATATATTTCTGGTTCCTTTATTACTCCAGAAATGGAATGTCAAGTTGAGCACATTGCATACTGCATGATGTGCACATTAAACATGCTACAGTGTACTGCAGAAATAGTGGAGTGTTATGTAATGCAAGATATAAACTCTTTAAAAAGGCCCTTGATAAACAGCAGTTACTTACTGTATGATCCAGTCACTTCTACAGATATGTGTGAGTGTGCCTGTGTATCTTTGTGTTGAACTAACAAAGCTTTGAATGACAACATTTTCTTTGTTTGTGTGTGATTTAGTGGTTTTTATTAGCTTATAATGGCTGCCCCCCCCAACCATAGCTTCCCCGGGCTGCCTCCTTATGACCCCTTGACTCTTCTGAACAGTATCCAGACAGGATGTCAGGTTCACCTCTAACACCCTGTTAGAGAGGGCAAGGGGTGGCTTTATAACGCTTTGTCTCATTCACAGACCATGCTTATGAGAAGGAGCTGGAAACGATCCAGTAAGGTAATAACAGCATGTCCCACCTGATCCCTGCCTTCTGCAGTTCTCTGCTCAGACTGAAGGGGGCCGTGATCCCCAGCCCTTTTCCTTTTTTATCCTCACTTATCTTTTTTGTTTCAGTCGTAAAATCGGCTTTTGCTGACTTTATTTTCTATGTGCTGCAATATACAGGGTAAGAAACACTGCCATCTAGTGTACAAATAAGAAAATGGACATTTGTCAAGTGCAGGGCACCAATTTGTCCTGCCCTTTAAGGCTGAAATCAGTTCTAGATACAAATTCAGGGCTGCCAGAGTTTCCTTTGTGTATTGCAGCAATTGACAGAAAATAAAGCATATTCTGTTCTTGTCATCTTCATATTGCTTCGACTGCACGGTGCATGTGCTGCAGTGTTCCGTCAGGAGATTTTGCACTTTATTGTTTTAGTCAAACAGGATCTGATCAGAGCAAGCACTTCTATAACCTGGTGATTTTGCATATGTAAAGCTATGTGTACACAAACTTATTTTCTTACCATAAAAATTATGTATTTTATTTTGATCATTTGAAAAATGTTTATTTTATTTTATTTTATTTTTTCTTGTGGTGGGTCTATGCACAACATCTTTTTTTCAATTATTATTTATTATTATTATTATTATTATTATTATTATTATTATTGATATTTAACAAATTTGTTGCTGTTTATTTCAATGCTCTATCCATCCATCCATCCATCCATCCATCCATCCATCCATCCAAGTGACAATCTTGGTTTCTGAATTTGATATTTTTGTATAATATATTTATTATATGTCAGAGTTATCATTAACTAAAACAAAAACTATTAAACACTTTTTTGTTAATTGAAATGAAGCTTAAATAAAATATAAACATTAGATTAAAAACTTGGCAAGTAACTAAAATAAATTTAAGTTGAAGCACATAAATTTCTACCTGGAAATAAATAAAATAAAAACTAAAACTGAAATAAACATAAATTAAAACTAAAAAGTAATATTTAAAGAATGAATGAAATGAGAAAAGCATGTAACAAAATGAAATATTAAATTAAAATGTAACTGAAAATATAAAAATGATATTTTTAACATAATAATAAGAACTTTAAACTATAAATATTTGATTAGTAAATTTTATTTCAAAGCATTCTTAAAAGAAAAGGTAGCCTAATAATCTAATATCTGTACTGATTTTTTTTTAATGTATGTTAATCTGTTCCTCATCAACCTCACTATTAATCTATAAATTGAAGTTCTGTTTTATATATATATATATATATATATATATATATATATATATATATATAAATTTTTTTTTGTATATTTTCTTCTCTCATGTGTTGTGAATGGATTGTTTTTTATGAAAGTGGCATGTTAGTCTGGGACGGGAATAATGTAGTACTCTCTTTGTCTCTGGTTCATGCATGCATGTGTATAGCAGACCTCTCTGTTGCCTACTAAGTGAAAGTCCTAGTTTCAATGGTAATTTGTGGTCTTCAAGTGGAGTCCCAGTTTAAGACATATCTAACACACAGCCTAGTTGCATTGATTTACGCTACTCAAGAGAACAAAATGCACAGCTCTCACAGTTGCATGTCCCAGCAGAGGTTAAGTAACTCCTGTTTTGTTTTGGCTAATGTTGAAGCCCAACTTTCAGAGAGGCCCAGAAACATGAAAGTGGCTCTCCAGCATGTGGATAAGGACGTCCTGCTGAAAGGCTTACCCCACCCAAGCCTTTGAAGCTCTAAACTGGGCCATGTTGCCTGGGTCTCGGGAATACTGTAACAGCGCTACAATAACTACTTTTACACCACTTGGGTGTTTCTTCTATTTATACTCCCTATATCTGTTTCATTTCCAAAATACTGTAAACGATGAGCTCTGTAGATGCAAATCAAGTGGGATTTGTAATTGATACATCTCCTAAATTAAAACTTCTGCTATGATATATAAATATAAAGAAAACTTCACCCTGAAGTGCATGTAAGAACAAAATTAATGCTAACACAGCTGTTAGCAAAAATTATACTTACTTCCAATTCTGCTTTCTTAATCTATTTCGTGGTTTTATACTTTCATCTGTTTTAACCATCATTTCACTGAGGAAATGCAGTTAGTCAAGATCAGAACAAAACGAGCTGCTTGTTTTGGCATCATGGCCCAAGATCACATTAGAGCTCTGAATGCTCATGTTAACCCTCACAAAAAAAGTAATTTTACAGTGGTTGTGTACAGTCAGAGTATCACACTAATATTTGGAGAGAATGTCATTAGCTGCCTGCTTTTAACATCAAAGCTGTGTGTTTTTTCAGAACAGGTTTGCCCTGAGTTCAGTGAATATGCGTTTTAAATATGAAGCACATTAATAAAGACACCAAATTAAGCACAAACATGTCTGTTACAATAGTTTGTTTCAGACCTCAGTTATCCGATACTAAAAGACAGCATTTGTTCGCAGGCATTGGTTTCACTGGGCGAATCTCAAAAACTGCCTAGGTTATAATTTCTATGTATATACATATATGCAGTATGATCTGGAAAAATTTGTTCATGAGATTCACCCTATGGGCTTGTTAAGTCTGACGTCACGCATCACCGCTTCCGAGTCCAAACGCTCTATCAGATACCACAAGAAAACAACAAAAGGTGCTAATATACACTCACAATGTGATATAATGCTACCAAAAAAATTATAATCCCAACCTTTAACTCCATACCGAAATCCCAAATAGCCATACAATGAAAATTTAAATCTAAATAAATAAATATAAATATTATTTGTGTTTGGGACGCTGTGAGCATGGAGACTGTAGTGTACACCATAAGCTTGAAAACGTTTAGCTTAAATGTTTAATATGAATAAACAGTGCTCATAAACGGCTGCTGAGGTAGTATTCTCAACTGAAGCAGTTGAGGCTTGGACCCGGAAACAGCGCTTCTTACGTCACCACTTAACAAGCGAATAAGTTAGTGTAGACTGGATCTTAGAAGAGGTTAAGTAGATTTTTGCTGTTTATTTCATACATTACGTTCAAAAGTTTAGGGTCAGTAAGATTTTATTCATCAAGGATGAATTAAATTGATCAAACGTGACAGTAAAGACATTTATGTTACAAAAGATTTCTATTTTATATAAATGCTGTTGTTTTGTACTTTCTGTTCATAAAGGTATCCTGAAAAAAAAATAAATAAAATAAATCAACGTTTTAGAATGATTTCTGAAGGATCATGTGACACTGAAGACTTGAGTAATGATGCTGAAAATCCAGCTTTGCTATCACAAGAATAAGTTACATTTTAATATATGTTAAAGTAAAAAAAAACATTTACAGTATTTTCAGTTGTAATATTTCACACTCTTACCCCCGGTTTCACAGACAAGGCTTAAGCCTAGTCCTAGACTAAAATGTAAGTCTGAACAGTTTCAACTGAAAGAAACTTGCACTGACTGATCTTAAAATATATCAGTGCCTTTTGTCTCAAGATGCACACCAGTAATGTTTTTTTCTAAGCACGTTTATAAAAATGACTTAAATGTCCTAATTGAACTACGGCCTAATTCTGGCTTAGTCTAAGCCCTGACTGTGAAACCGGGCCTTACTGTTTTTACTGTATTTTTGATCAAATAAATGCAGTAGAGATGTCTTTCAGAAACATTTAAAAATCTTGCCGACCCCAAAATTTTGCACAGTAGTGTATATTCATGTTTTACTCATGGACACACTGTTGTCTGTGTTTGTCTCTGTCTTTGCAGCGCTGTGCATTCTCTGTGTGTATGTTGTCCTTACATACCGTGTCCCCAAAACATGTCTTCCATGTTGCCTCAACTTGTTGCTGCACTGTTTTCGCATCACATTTTTAATCACAAACACATTCAACCATTCAGCTTTAACTTCCCTGACTTTCTCTTCACATTGGATTGTATCTTGCCTGACATGAGTGTGTGTATGGGTGTGTGTTTTTGTCACATTGCAGCATCAGAGTCTGAGGTTATCAGATGTTCACAGAAAGGCTCAGCTGTGGAGAGGCATCGTTAGCATCAGTCTCATCGAGGCCCGTGAGCTCCAGCCTATGGACGCCAATGGCCTCAGTGACCCTTATGTCAAATTCAGAATGGGACATCAAAAGTACAAAAGTAAGGTATGGTCCATTTGAGCTGTGTTCAAGTTACTTGTTGTTCATTTGGGACTTTTTCTTTCAAGGAAGGTAAATTCTGATTGAATGCTTCTTTCCTTCTTTTCAGACAATACCAAAAACACTAAACCCTCAGTGGAGAGAGCAGTTTGACTTCCACCTTTATGATGAACAAGGCGGTTTCATTGACATCACCATCTGGGACAAAGATGCAGGGAAGAAAGATGACTTTATGGGCAGGTTGGTCATGCACTTTAATTTTTTTGTGTTGTTCTCACTTTCATGGTCTGATCTGATTAACATTTACATTACGTTTACATTTAGTCATGTAGCAGACACTTTTATCTAGAACGTCTTACAAAAGAGGACAATCGAAGCAATCAAATACAACAAAAGAGCAATAATATGTAAATGATGTGACAAGTCTCGGTTAGTCTAAAGCAGTACATGTAGCAAGTTATTTTTTTAGAATAAATAATATATTAAAAGGATAATAATAAAATAATAGAGAACGCTAGTGTTAGAGGGTCAGTGTTCTTAAATAAAAAGAAAAATTGAAAGAATAGAAAAAGAATAGAGAATGTTGGTGTTAGTGTGTGTGTATACTGTATATATATATATATATATATATATATATATATTTATATATATGTATGTATATGTATATATATACAGTGCCCTCCATAAGTATTGCAACAGTAAAGACAAAATTGCTCTGTTGGCTGTGGAGTCACAACATTTGCAAATATGATTAAAAGATGAATATGAGACAAAACTACAGAATGTCACATTTTATTATTAGCCGTTTCAACACATACATGTTTTACCAAATAAAAAGAACAGCACTTTTAGAGTTCATCCCACTCATTGATGTGAGCATAAGTATTGGGACAGTTGAACATAAGACAGATATAAAAGATTAAAAGCTCCCTTGCACACAATCACAGCAGTGAGTCTGTGACGCATAGACATCACCAGACTCTTGGTCTCATCCTTTGAAATACTTTTCCCAGCCTTTAATGCAGCCAATTCCAATTGTTGCTTGTTTTGGGGAGTTTCTGCCTTTACTCTCCTCTTCAGCTGGTGAAATTCATGTTCAATCGGATTTAAATGGGAGATTGCCCAAGTCAATCTAAGACTTTCCATTTCTTTGCCCTGATAAACTCCTTGACTGAACTGGCAGGGTATTTTGGGTCATTGTCCTGATCCAATATGAAGTGCTTCCCAATGAATTGCATTTTCTTGAATATTGGTGGGCAAGATGGTTTTGTACCCTTTCAAATTCATTCTGCTACTGTCATCATACATTGTCATCATTAAAATTGAGAGGGTCTGTTCCAGAGACAGCCATGCATGCCCATGCCATGACACCACCTCCACCATGCTTTACAGATGAGACTGTATACTTGGGATCATTTGCACTTCACTTTTTCTCCACATTTTTGCTTTCCCATCACTCATCTTTTCACATCACTCATCGGTCCATAAACTCAGTTCTAAAACTCTACTGGCTCACCTTTGTGCTTTTTTGCAAACTCTAATCTTGTCTTTCTGTTTTTGGTGCTGGTCAGAGGTTTGCATCTTGCTGTGTAGCATCTGTAATTCTGTGTCAAAGTCTCCTGAGGACAGTAGATTGTCAGTGCATCACCCCAGCTTTCTGGAGGTTGTTGGTGATTTTTACAGACACAGCTTTTATGATTTGTCTGTCATCAACTACTGTTATTTTTCTCAGCCGATCAGGTCGTTGTTGGTTGCTGGTGTCGCTGGTGGTTTCCAGACTCTTGATTTCTCCATGCCCTTTGTTTTAGCTATAGCTCTAATTGAGTTCGTCCTTTTCTTTTAGCATCCAAATTGCTTGCTTTCCTCTCAAAGTCAGCTCCTTCGTCTTCATCCTGGTTTGTGTGTCGTCATCATCGAATGCAAGACTCAGAATGCAGAAGTAATGGATATAACTGATACGACATATTCCCTGCTTTTAATAACTAAATAATTAATGCAACAGGACACAGCTGATCACTTAGAAAGACCCGTGAAGCATCTGTTCCAATACTTATGCTCACATCAGATAGGGGGATGAAACTCTAAAAGTGCTGAACTTCTTAGCTGGTAAAACATGTATGTGTTGAATCACCCAATAATAAAATGTGACATTCTGTAGTTTTGTCTCATATTCATCTTTTAATCATATTTGCAAATGTCTTGACTCCACAGCCAACAGAGCAATTTTGTCTTTACTGTTCCAGTACTTTTGGAGGGCACTGTTTATATAATGTATATATAAAGCAATTAGAAATTACAATCATTGACATTTTTAGTTTTTCTGGTAATGTCAATCAGTAAAATAATGTCAAATATTTTACTGAGTAGAAATTGCAGAGAAATGGTCATTTTTGAGTAAAAAAATGCCTTATTCTATATTCTCAATCAAGTGGCAAAGTCACATAAATTCATTATTGAACACTAAAGAATATTCAGTTCTTGAATCTTATGATATAATAGAATTTAATAGAATTTAATATAATATTTAAATATCTTAGTCTACATGGGGGTCCTTTAAATATTGTTTTGGATAATTGAGGCCTTGGAGTCAAAAAGATTGAGAACCACTGTCTAATAGATTTATCGAGTAAAAACCATTACAACAGTACATGTTGAACAATATAGTGTACATACTGTATGTTTCATAGCCAATTATTAATGCAAAATAAACTCTGACAATGTGTTAAGGACCTCAAAGCAAAGCTAATTTCCAAATAAATACATACAGAGACACAAAATATATATGTATTTTTATTATGTAAGCAAAAAGAGACTACACACTGATGTGAGATACAATTTACCTGTCACTTTATAAAAATTAAAAATTCTGACTGCAAAATGCTGTGATTGACCAATCAGAAGTATAATACTATTAAATAACAGGTTTGCTATGTGGTATGTTGTAGCTAAAGTCATTCATGCTTCAAACGGTCCTCTCATAGACAATTCCTGTGTGTGTGTGAGAGAGGGAGAAAGAAGGAGAGAGTCTGAGAATCGCAGCCTCTGACAAAACCCCATTAGGAGTGATTGACAGTAGAGTTAATGGCTGTGCGATGTGGGAATGAGGCAGCAGAGTTTACTTAGTTTCCTGTCTGTCCCCTACACCAGTCCTCCTGTTCATAGAGGTGGCATGTCAGAATCAGTCGGGTGGCACTCTTGTAATTGGCTATTTCCCTCCATTAAACACTCATCTACTTGAGTCCTCTTCTGACCATGAGTTGTCCAGCCTGCCCCAGCACTGATCTTCACATTACTCACTCCATTCAGGATCAGTTGAAGCTTTCAGTACCTGCATGATGTTCCTGTAGAGAGGAACACACTGTCACAGTGGGAACATGCGGAGGAATATTGCTGGGAACAAACTGTGTTCTAGTGCGATTATTCAACCGTTTTCTCTCTTGTGGTTTCTTTCTGCCTCATGCACTTTTTCTCTCTCGGTTTTTCTTTGGTGGAAGTTGAACAAAAAAGTGATCAGTTACCTCTGATTTTTTAAAGATATTTAAATGTAACAGGATTGCTTTACTTATAAGAGTAAACACATTAAAATAGGTCTCATTTACAGTTCCAACATAATCTTATACTGATATAAACTACCTGAATTATTATTGTCACTATTATTGCTGAAATACTGTTGTGCTGCTTATTATGTTTGTGGAAACTGTTCTAAATGTTTTCAGGATTCTTTAACAAATAGAAATTTGAAAAGAACAATGTTCATTTGAAATAGCTTTCATTTAAATTTAGCCCAATTTAATCTGTTCTTGCTGAGTAAAAGTATTAATTTTGTTGAATAAATAAATAAATTTCCAGTTTTGACTTGGAAATGAGCAAATAATTTACTACAAACCTCTTAGAATCAATACATAATGCAGATCTTATATCAAAAGAGTCAAAAGTCATATTAAAATATTTAAACAAACTAATTTAATAACTGAGAATAAATATTTATGAGCAATGCTGTGTTGTGACAACCAGCTGGTTCCTTGACCAAAACAATCTGTCATGTCCACTACACATATTGGTGTAATTATCACCACTAAACACATTTAAAGTGTGTTTGAGTTTGTTGTGCTGCCATTTTTAGAAAGTATATTTGTTTACAGAGATGAGTATAGTGAGGAGATTAAGATCAAATAAGAGATGTGTGATTTCCAGCCAAACTGTAATTTTGTCAAATTACGTTAAAAGTGTAAAAATAAATTTTAATTGTGTATTTAAGATACATAAAATGCTAGCAATAAAATTAGCCTCATTGAAAAGGAGAAAAATGTATTTTCCATTGTTGTTATTTCCATCACAAAATGAAGGTTTTGAGTTGTGGTGGAAATGACATTTGTTTGAAAGAATTTAGGGGTCAGAAGTGCCCACAGGTAAAGAAACACCCATTCACTGAACTTTTTGTTTAGGTATCTTTTTCTTTTTTCTGCTGTGTCTTTCTCGTCATACACGTGATATCCTAAGACAACATGTGTTTGTGTAATGATAATGATAATGATAATGGTGTTGTGTGCGTCAGGTGCCAGGTGGACCTCTCTCTTCTCTCAAAGGAGTGCACACACAGACTGGACCTGCCTCTGGAGGAGGGTGAGGGCACACTGGTGCTGCTGGTCACTCTCACAGCCTCTGCTGCTGTCTCCATCGCTGACCTGTCCGTCAACGTTTTGGACGACCCCCATGAGAGGAAGGAGATTGTCCACAGATACGTAAGGACAAAGCTCCTATATTCAAAACTCTTTGAGTGTGCCTACAGCTGATAAGAAGTATGACTTCTTAATGAAATATCTTAATGAAAATACAAAAAAATATCATAGAAAGGCATAGACATGATCATTAGCTGTCAGAGTTAGGGATAGAAAATATCATTAGCTCTATATAACACAGTAGTCAATGGAAACTGCTATATTCGTATCTTCCACCTCAAGAAAATTATTCCCAAAAACATTTCTTAAGTATATTCTTATTTTTGTCTTCCTAAATTGTTCTGAAGGTGCTAAAAAATCCTAAAAAATGTGCATAAATAACCTCCTAAAGTTAGGAAAACTTTCAACCTGTCTTAAATCCTAGAAGCAAGACGATTAATGTATTGGGATGTTTTAAATATTAAGCATCACAACGTAACACTAGCTAAATATAATATATTTTACTATTAGGGATGTGCTCGAGTACTCTGAAGTGACACCAGTGTTTGGTAGCGTAAACAATCGGTCATGATTATGTGCGACATGACTTTTTGGTGAAATGAGGTCTTTGTTCTTTCATTATTTCATTATTCCAAAGTTTTGGTAGCATAAACAGGACTTCCAAAAGACAACCTTTGAGGTGATTTCCATTGAGTCTTCGACAAGAACCGTCAATAAACGTCACTGTAGAGTTATCTAGGAATCATTTTAGAGCGGCAACGCAACAAATGTAGTGTTCTGATAAAGTACCGTATTGAAATGTTCTCTCTCAGTGTATACATGCCTCATATGCATAGACGGAGCTGAATTGCGTCTCATTTGGCGCTGGGTTCTCAGACCTGGCAGAACCTCAGCGATATGACCTCCTTTTGAAAAGTGCTCAACCTCTGGGGGCCAGAGATTGGTTCAGGCCTGTAGAGAGAAGGATCGGGCCTCCCCGCTCTCTGAGGAAAGGGAGAGAGGAGCTGATTGGGATAGAGAGATGTGAAGGAGAGCAGTAGCGGGGGGCTGTGACAGGCTCTTTTCAGGCAGGGTGTGCTCTTGAAAGGCCCGGGCTGAAAGGAGCCCAGTGTCCCTATGCGGAGGCCTTTGGCCCATCATGGCCCCGAGGCCCTCCAGTCCTCACTCTAGCACAATGCTCTCAGCTTCTCGCTTTGTCTTTAGCCTGTTAACCCTTCGTTCGCCGCTATTTGCGGCTCTCCGCCACCTCTTTACATGCCAATAGCGAGGGACAGGGCTGAAACAAAAGGGCCACTTTTTGTTCACACATGATACAGCTGCTCTTGGGGGTAACGCAACAGAAGAAGCTCTTGAATCGCGACTGTTTTAAGAGCCCCGACATGTTTAGGTTTGCTTCCGCAGGCCCAGCGTGTTTCGTTAACCTGGTTCTTGGCGAAACACAGGTTTGTGTGCAATACTTTGCTCTAATTGAAGTGGGAAGTCATGCTGGGAGGTGTGTTTGATCTTCAGTTAAGTACTGGTGGAAAACACTCCACATGCCAAACGGCGGACAGGTGACCTACATAACTGTGCGTATAACGGGTTAGCGCCGTCATGCTCTTTGCCGCCACCTTGTCACCCCATGTCCACTAGGGGGAGCTGTTGGACCAGAATTGAAAGGAGAAATTTGTGTCTTCTGACAAGAAAGGGGGGAAAGATGGGGTACTGGTCGCTGAGATGGGAGGGGCTGGTGTGCAAAATGAAAAGAAAAGCTATTTCACCTTGCACAACACCAGTCTTTTTTTTCTAGTGGTAGAGGATAGATGTTCCACTCCCTCGTTCCCCACCCGCACCCCCACCTTGTACTATGCATCCAGGCATTCATTAGCACCCTAGCCTGCAGTCCGATAGGGACAGATATGCTCAAGAGAAGATGGGGGACTAAATGGAGGATGGGACAGTGGATTCCAAAAAAAAGGACATTAATTTGTCCCTACTATTAGCATATTCCCGGTTCCCTTCTTGACACCCGTTCACAGAAGGGAATTTAATACAGATGCACCTTATCAAGCTTGGCAGATAACAGAAAGTGCCGGTGTTAGTGCCGCACAATACGCCTTAAACAGATTAGCTTGGGCAAGATGGTGGTCCACTCATATGCAAGATAGACAGGACAGGGACTTCTAACATTTTCATCCTTTTTATCACCCTATGATCAGCTGTCTGAGGATAACTGAATTGCTCCGCAAAACGCCTATAACTAGTTATCAACGCTCTGTGTTAAAGTGCCAGGAGGCTGCTGACGTCCTCCAAACAAATAAAGTGTTTAAGAGCAGGAGGTTTGAGGGGGGAGGCTGGGTGGCTGAGGTATAGAGATGCTGTGAAACTGCAGATGCTCCCAATTTAAACTGTGGATGTCCTCACTTGCCGGGGTTGGGGGGAGGGGGGGTTGCACAGAATGCAATTAAGTCTTTTAATGCAGCGTTGCACCAGCCTCAGATACATCATTAAAGTGGAGGAGGCATATCAGATGACTTTCAGCGCTTTGCATATAGGGTGTGTGGACCCGGGAGCCTTGTCAAGGTGTGTTAATGGCAGAGAATGAAGACGTCTGTTGTCATGTACCTGTCATTCAGCACGTCATGTCACATGTCCAGCTCTTTCATTTACTTACATGACATAAATGAAAGTCTTACATGCATTTTTATCTATGTCGACATATCTGCCTAAAGTCGAAATGGCTTTATTTTTATGTGTGCGCACAATAAATATGTATAAGACTGGTAAAAACTAGTTAGACTTTACAGTAAGGTTGTATTTGTGCAATTAAGTCAATAATTAAAAATAAACAATGCTTGTACAGCATTTATTTATTTATTCATTTACTTACATAAAACTAGTAATTGATGATGTAAAATTACAATAGTAATAATAATACTTACAATAGGTAATGCATTTTTTACATTTAAAAATGCATAAACGAATAATTGTCGAACTAACAATGAACAATATAATAATGATAATAATAATAATAATAATAATACATTTATTCATATTCATTAATTTATAGAAAATAATCATTGAAATGAATTTACAATGAACAATAGCAGTGAAAAGAGTAGTAGCAATCATTTTAATTTAATTTATTCATTAAGTCACATTAACAAATGTGAATTAATGAATAACTACATAACTATATATGCAAGCATTTGTGTTTCAGAAACATCTTAAATCTCTCTTCTATTCATAGAGTTGCATTTAATCACGTTCTTTTAGTCCTTCTCGATTTAAAAAAAAAAAAGATAAGCCTCAAATATGATTGCATCTTTTTCGGAGCTCACGGCTTTCAGTCTTTAAGCAGTTATTTCTCAATATTCCCAAAGAGGAAGACTGTATCTGCGCTTCACAGCTGTTGTTGTAAGCAGAGCGAAATTATGCATTTTAATAGTAGCCGGGCGTGTGCGGGCGACTCGTGTGTAATGGACGTTAATGGGCATCAGGGCCAGGGTGACCTCTGCTGAAGTGGAGGCGCACAGTTCCTTTCTGGCCCTGTCACTCGCTTCCAAATCAAAATGTGAACAAGTACAGCAATGTGTGTGTGTAAGGACGGGAAGTAGGAGGAAAAGAGTGAGAGAGCAGCAAAAGAGGGAGGCAGGGAAGAGGGGGGTGGAAGCTGTTAGCATTCCATTTTTATTATGACATTTCACAGTCATCCGATTTAATGTCCCCTGACCGGATTGTCCGGCTGGAGACGGTGGGCTTGAAATGTTATTTAGAGCATTGATAAAAGGTGAGCGCCTGCGAGATGACAGCGAGTCATAAGGCTCCGCGCGGTGACATTCATTTTCTCCACAACAGAGATGGAATAAGACGTCACGGTGACAAGCTGTCACTCAAGACACAGCCCCGCCATCTCACCCCTCCCCTTCTCTCCCTTTTCGGTCCCTACTGTCTGGTTGGGGGTTAGAAAGGGGCTCTGTGTGCGTGTGTGTGTGTGTGTGTGTGCGCAAGTGTTTATGTGCTACCCCTTTCCTGTAATGGGACTAAACCGCTCTCCTTCTCATCGTACCATATGAGTTGGCCTTGCCTTGCCAGCCCCAAAGCCGAGGGGGGTGGGAAAATATATTCTTCAGCCTTTCATTAAAAAAATAAAGAGGCCTCATCTCCTGAGCTTTTCAATCTCCTTGCCTGTCTTTTGAGGGGTCTGAAAAGCCAGCACCCTTTGCAAATCTGAAATTCCTCTGCTATGGAAATGCACCAGCTCTCTGCCCCAAAAAATCTGCCACTTTTCTTCAAGGCTGCAATAATCATAAATAACAAGCCCTTGATATCTACTGAGAAATCATGTATTGAATGTATGTGTAAAAATAAATTCCCCCCTCAATCATCACTTGATTTTTTTTTTCCCCCTTCTCCACTCGTTTGCTATCAGAGGATTTTCAACAATAATATCGTTCGTAACAGGCAAAGCCAGTCCGAGTGTATAATGAATTAAGTCTGCAGCCTGGCCCCGACTTGAGAAATTCAAATTATAATTATTCCTCTGGGTATGTGTAGGGCTTATTGCCAAAAAGAGAATTAAAGCGAGGTCTCCAGTGCTTTTGATGGCACACCAGTGAGATTGTGTCATCTCTATCAGTCCAGCTCTATTCACTCGCATTTCAAAGTGTCCGTCTGGAAAATGTCACAAGTTTCTTCAACTTTTACTGCGGTTCATATAGAGGGTAGAGATGTACAGACATATTTTATTTAGTTTAATGGACAACTTTCTATTACTGTGCATTCATTTGACACGCATGCATGGAAGGTTTTAATTCTCAGAGATTGCTCTTTTATATCTCAAGAGACTTCTAAGTCAAATAAACAATTAAGATATTTGTTAGAATATAATAGTTTAAACGTGAAAAATTTTGTATATTAGAGCTACGAAATACACTTTTGTTTTAGAAAAATTAGATATTAGATTCTTTTGAAACTCCAGAGTAGACATTATCAATACTAGGATCTTTTATTTCTCAGAAGAAAAATCCTAAACACTAGTCTGTTTGCTCTCTATTTTTTCTGTTTGACATTTTTTATATGTTTAATTACTATATGCATGTTTTTGCTATTCTTTTTGTTTGACAAAACTGCACACACTATAAAATGTGGAGAAAAACGAGTCGGGAGAGAGAGATTGCTCATGCTGTGACCACACAGTTAGTGTGTGATGCCTAGTTTGTTTCATGGCTAAATGTCAGCCCCTTTAATGCTACAAAAGACACACAAAGGAACTGTAATGGAGTATTATGGTCTCTCAATGAGAGGCTTTTATCAGTATGAGCGTAATTGACTCGCTCATAAATCATGCTTAAGTGTCTTTGCTGATGCACATGTCTTTGAGCAGTTTATCCACCTCCCGAAGATTTACAGTTTTAGTGGCGTCTCTGCTAGTATTTTCTGTTTTTCTTTGCGTTTAATTGCTCACATAGTTATCTGAAACTGAAAGAAATTCTTTTTCGGAGGAACATGGATGTGAGTATAGACACATGCACTCTGAAAGTGAATTGACATAATTCAGGTTTGACATCAGCATTGTTTTATTTGTTTTGTTTTTTTCATTTGTTTCCCTCTTCTCACTCATGTGAAATAGGATATTCTACTTTTTTATAAGAATTTGTGTTTTATATGCATCTCTGTTATAGATCATGTGTAAGGATTTATCTTGGCTGCTTAAACGTGTTTAGAAAGTTTAAACTATGACTGATTGAAAACACTGCGATATTTCTGTATCGCACATCTTGACAGTTTGCTGGTTGATTGATTTTTGTTTTATATTTATTTAATTTTATTTCAGTAAGTAGTGCATTTCTAAAGCTTATGTTTGAACATGTTTAAATACTTCAAAAACGTTTGAATTTTTAAATGTTCGAATGTCTTTACATTATATAATGGCATATCGTTTAATATTTATTTCATATAGTACAAAGTGTAATTTAATGTATTTTAATGATATATAGCACAAACACAAGAAAAATAGTTTTTTTAGGTGAAGTTAGTTCTGAGAAAAGATCTAGCATCATTTGTATGCAGATGCCTCTTTCTTCATTATTTTGTTATTGTATGCAGCGAAAATTATACATTTTAAATGATTTAAGTGTTCAAATGTTTCTCGGGACCACTGCATATTCTTCAGCTGTGTGGATGCAAACCTGTTTAAACACACAAATGCTTTTTTTCTTCTTTGACCTCGACAGAGTCTGCTCAGATCCTTTCACAATATTAAAGACGTGGGCATGGTGCAGGTGAAGGTGATCCGAGCGGAGGGGCTGATGGCAGCTGATGTTACAGGTAAGAAAAACCCTCTCACACACATACAGTGATCCTGACATATGATTTGTCACTCTGTTTTCCGCAGGTACTGATAAAGCCTATCATTTCCCTTGGAATGGTCAGCAGGAGGCTGATAATATTGCATTCTGCTCTGTGCTAATGGATCGTTGGCTTCTGAGATCACTGTGTCTCTTAAACGTATTTTTTTTTCTTGTGCGTCTGCTCCGGTTTCCATTAATTCTTACTTTTAATTAGGTCTGCAGTGGACAGGCCTAGTTTCTGGCACTATGAATTATCAAGTTGAAAAAAAGATTGGAGACGGTGCAGTGAGTTGATTCTTATTCAGAATCGGAGTGAGACATTAACAAACACACTTACCTTGGGTTATTTATTAATGCTACAACAGAATTAAAGTGCATCTAAATGCATTAGTTTTTGGTTTTTGCTCTTTTTCTGGTAGTTTTTCTTGAAACTGTGACCTCATTGCAACTGAATCATCAGTTGTTCCTCAGCTTATGTGTGTTATATTCAAATAAGATATTTCTATGTGACTTTTAACATTGCTTAAAGGAATACACTACCATTCTAAAGTCTGGGGTAAGGTGTTTTTTGTTTTTTTAGAAATTAATACTTTTTTTAAGCAATGATGCATTAAGCATTAAACTGATCAAAAGTTATAATGTTACAAAATATTTCTATTTCAAATAAATTCTATTCTTTTAAACTTTCTATTCATCCAAGAATCCTAAAAAAAATCACATTTCCACAGAAATAAGTAGCGCAACTATTCAACAACGATAATGACAATGATAATAATACGAAATGTTTATTGAGCATCTCATCAGACTGATTTCTGAAGAATCATGTGACACTGAAAAATGCCATAATGGCTGATGAAAATTCAGCTTTGCCGTCACAGGAATAAAATCCACTTATAAAATATATTAAAATAGATAACGATTATTTTAAATTTTAATCATATTTTATGTTATGTTTTACTGTATTTTCGATCAAATATATGCAGCCTTGGTGAGCATAAGAGACTTCTTATCCCAAAGTTTTAAATGGTAGTGAAGTTCACCCCAAAATAAAACTAAATAATTTATGCACCCTCATGTTGCTACAAACCCAAATGAGTTTGTTTCTTGTATTGAACAGGAGTTACAGTATCTCGAAAACAATCTTTCCAATGCCTGCCATATTTTCATTTTATAGAAAAAAAATTCTACTTTGTATTTCTGTGTTAGACACTAAAAAGGAAGTCATTCCAGTTTGGAAAGACATGGTAATTAAATGATGGCAGATTGTTCATTTTTAAGTGAATTATTTCTTAAAAGATGAAGAATGTAATTTTTGCACCACTAATGACATCAAACAGAATTGCAAATATAAGCGTTCTTCTCAAACACTCCAAATCATCTGCCATTGGTCAGACAAGCAGATAGCATCATTGTCATGAGTATGGGACAATTAAAAATACTGAACATTGAAAAATATTTGTTTAGCTTTAAAGATTTTGCAGGCACCACCAGTCCTGATCTGACCACTTGTGTGGGAAACGAAGCTGAGAATTGCGGCACAAGAATATTAATCAAGGCTGCACAATCAGTTGCAGACAAGGTGTGAGGCGGCAGAAATAAACAGGAGCGACAAAGAGCGAAAAGACAGAGGGAGAGAGTGAGAGACAGAGAGAATTAGAGGCAGAGACGTAGAGGTCATTAGCACCGTCACTCTTAAGGTGGAGCATCTCGCGAGGTTCCTCTCCGCTAAGCGCTTTGCGTTTGCCGTCTCTCTAATCGCCTAATCGACGCCTTTAATTAAGACATGCTCAATGGCAGACCACCCCCTCCCCTCTCACACCCTTCAGCCTCCCCCTTCCCGCTCGCTGCACAGTTCTGCAATCGCCCCTTTACTCGCTCCTCTCCGGGAGTCCGGCCCACTACGTTGACCTCGTAGCTCGGTCTGGCGTTCCCAGGGGAACCGTGGCCTCCTCATGAGCTCTGATTTCACACTCCTCTCCCGCCACAAAGCGCCGGCGCACAAAGCTTTTCTAAGAGCCCCGGCTTGCTCACGGACTCACCGTCTCAATCGGCCCTGGCACCGAGGTGTCAGCCAACAAGGTTACGGGCCACGGAACAGTGCCTCCTCTAATAGAGAGCTCACTAGAGACAGGGAGAGTCCAGGAAAAGTGGAAGGCAAGGAGAGTGAACATAAAAGATAATGTGGCCGAGAGAAAAAGAAAAAGAGAGGGAAATCTTAGTTCTCTTTCTTGCAACACCGAATGTGGGTTTTTTGTCCCACCCCTCCTTTCTGTCTGTTTTTCATTGTAATTAATTGAGGCTTTTATCTGGAGTGCCTCCACTCCAGGCCAGCAGGATAAATGGTGACAGTGTGTAAAACCAACAGTATTTAGGGACAGGAGACTGCTTTCCTTCTGAATAGAGCCACTCAATACTTCACATAGATCACTTCGGATGCAGGCATTACTCTGGCAGTCGGCAATTTTATTAACAATCAGTTTTCTAACAACAGTAGGAACTGTTCTGCCCTTGCTGCCATCAGTGTGTTTGTATATGATAATCCTATGGGTGGTTAAATGCTCCTCTCATGCAGGTACTTCTGCTTAACACCGTTCCTGCATTTCATTTAAAACGCCTTCCAGACCTGAAAAATGTAATTACCGTTTTGTACGTCAGCGCGCCGCACGCTCATCAAATTGCAGCCGGAATGAGGTTGAACTCATCTCGCCGGTCTGTGAGGATTTGCCCAGAATTAACCCACAGATAGCGTCTGCTCGGCCACACCTGGGGAGTCAAAGTTTCATTCAGCGCGAAGCGTGTAATTTGCTCAGACAGCTGCCTCACGAACATGTAGTAGTTTGTCGCCGAGGATGACCGAGTGTCACCGCAAGGATATTGAATAGGGTGCTACATTCCTGCGCCTATCAATATACATTAATTTAAGCAGATGCAAATTATTTTTGAATGATGAAAATACTCACAATTACTGGAAGTCATGGCAAATTAAGTATTTGTGTGAATACATTGTAAATGAGTGCTTGAAATTAAGAAGAGGATTTATTTCTTTTTTATTATTATTATTTTTTACAAACTTTTTTTAACAAAATAAATAAAAATTTGACTTCATAATTTTATCTAACTTGTTTTGCTGTATTTTTTTCTAACACACCATGAAAATACATCTTTAAAGAAATTATACAATATACTGTTCACACTTTTCTGTGTAAAATTAAATTGGTCAACTTATTTTATTATATCAGACACATGATAGTGTAATCACTGCATTTAAATAAAAAAAGTGAATTCAGTCTGATCAATATACCCCTGAAATTGATATGCCTGATGACAGCAAGCACTTTCTATTGATCACTGTGACATTTATTTTGCTTGTCATCTAAATGTCTTTGCTTCTTTTATTCACATGCAGGAAAGTGAATTATTTTATACTGCATTTAACTTTGCAGCACGTTATAAAATTACCATTACGGATGTTATTTTTGCCCCAGCTTTTAAAAATGATACTCTGCAACAAACAACAAAAGTGCTCCCAATTGTTTTGTTTAGAGATTTGTTTAATAACTAAAAGTTTAGATCAAAGCTGATATGAAGAGTTTGTTGTTTAAGTTTTCATTGAGAACAATATTCCTTCAAATTACGAACATTTATTTACATGTGTATATAATTAGTCGATTTCAAAGCATGTAGGACAGTGTATTATATAAATGTCTCTAGAGTCATCTTCTTATAATAATGTATTTTGTACATGACTTAAAATATTCTATTGAACTTTAAAAAATATATTGATAAAAAGGATTATTAAAAATTGTCTCACTTCAAGACATTTTAATTTATCAATGTGAATGCCCTGTCAGCAACTAGAAATAGCCTCATGATAATATCTACAATGATCTCCATATATTTTGCCTGGAAAGTTTTCTACAAATTCCCGTCATTCCCGTCTGTCCTCCATCTGCGACCAGCAATGAGTGTGTGTTCACACCAGACGGAGATAGAGATGTCCTCACGGTGCTCTAGGGCAGCGCAAAGGCTGAAATGCTTATCTACCTGTGTGCAAACCACTGTATCGGTGTAACAACAGGAAACGACACCACACGGGGGCAAAATGAATATATCAAATCAGCTCCACAGTGATAAGTTGCTGCTGAAGCTTTAGTTTGGGTAAAGACAGCAGTGCGGTTTGATCCAGCCCTTCAGGCTCGCTGTATCATCACCTTTATCAGGTAGTTATTCCCCCCAGCGCCCCACCCAGTGGATTACACCACAGTAAATACAATGAAACTGATAAAGTAAATGTGTGTGTGTGTGTGTGTGTGTGTGTGTGTCCCTCACAGGCAAGAGTGACCCCTTCTGTGTAGTGGAGCTCAGCAACGATCGGTTACAGACACACACCGTGTACAAAAACCTTAACCCAGAGTGGAACAAAGTCTTCACGTTGTAAGTGTCAAAAGCGTGTATATGCATTTGCGAGAGAGTGCCTGCATTTGCATATAATCACATATTTTTAGTCTGACAATTTATGATATATGTTCAAGTCCACTGCAATACTGGTAGAAAAAAAAGTAAATCTAAGTATTTTAAAGTATGCATAGAATATGATAATTGCTAATTAAATGATTAATTTACATTAATTTATCTAGTTTAAAATTTATATATAATATATAATTGTAAACTAAATAAAAAGAAAAAATGAAAATTGAGCGTAAAACTTAAATATATATATTTTTACCCATTATACTGAAGAAGCTTAGTTATTAATGCTGTACTTAGGAGCTATGTGATTTACAGAGATACATCTGAGAGCCGAGGATTACAGGATAATGTAGTCAGGATTATTTAATTAAGCTTTGTATTGGTAGTTGAAAAATGTGACACATAAGCAAACTTTTTCTTTAAGAAGAAAATGAACTTTTGTTCGAGATTACACTCCCTCTGCAAGTACAGCCATTGTGCCATTTGATAATGTGCCATACATAATTTCTTATATTAGTTTGATATCTAGAGGTTGTTCCATTGATGTTTTTTTTTTTTTTTCATAATCTTTCAATCTTCACGGCTGGAAATTCATTTGTGAATTCCCATGGAAAGCTGGGTAATCTAGCCTCTCCTTGGAGCGCTCATCTCTTAAAGAATAACCTCATTTTCTTTCATTAGACTTCTCCTCTTTAGCCTACTTTTCAAAGATAGCATTTCAAATGGAGAATTGCAGCATCTTTTTTTAACCCCAGCACAATGGAGATTGTCACCAAGGATTTAGATGAATCACATTTTTTGTCATGACTTGAAAGATCTTTTCAGTGTTTAATATTAGTCAATGACTTCTTCACCTACCCTTTTTTTTCTTCAACTAGCAATGTGAAAGACATCCACTCAGTCTTAGAGGTGACTGTCTATGACGAAGACAGAGACCGAAGTGCTGACTTCTTGGGGAAAGTGGCTATTCCGTTGTTAAATGTAAGTTTTGAGCTTGCAGACTTTTTCTTATAACAATGAATCATTTTGAGATTGGACAAATGCACTAAACAGTTTTTCTTTCAATATTTATAAAGAAAAATTGGCATGTGTCTAACTTTTATTGATTTTAGAAATCATAGAATAAAATTTAAAAGTGTGAAAAACACACACGCAAAAAAAAGTTTTCAGAAAATGGGGGAAAAATCAACAAAGCATGTGTCTAACCTTTATTGATTTTAGTAATCATAGAGTAAGATGTGAAAGTGAGAAAAACACTGGGGAAAAAAAGCTACTAACAAAAACAGAGAAGAAAAGAAAAGATAAGGGGGGACGCAATGTGCGCTCCCAGGCTGATTCCCCAGGATAGTTAATTTGCGGCTGACAGTGGTCGGGCCGTAATGAACAGGTACTTGTCAGAGCCGCCACAGTTGTTTTGGGCTCTCTGTCAGATGCAGCAGCTGGGGTTCAAAGGTCACACAGAGAGTGTATTCAGCTGGGTATTGCCAGACAGACGGCTGTCATGTCCCTCTCCCACAGATCCAAAATGGAGAACGCAAAGCTTACGCCTTGAAAAGCAAGGAACTGACAGGGCCAACCAAAGGGGTCATCTTTCTCGAAATAGACGTGATTTATAACGTTGTAAGTCCCACTCTCTTTTTCTCGCTTGCTTTTTTCTAGCGTTTTTCACTTCTTTATCTGCCTGTTCTCTTCAGCCTCTCCCGGGCTGTCTGTCCCCGTCCTCATTCTCTCTTTTAATTACTGAAGACTCCCCTTTCCTCAGCCTTTTATTTGTGCGTCTGTGTACCACTGTGTGTGTCCGTCCGCCATTTTAGGCGGGAGTGTGAGAGAGCGTCACATGGCCGTGTGGCGTGGAGTGTGTGAAATGGAGGGATGTCTTGATATATTAGATCGTTAATGACGCGTCGTGATCACATCTCGATCTCGACGGTGGATTATTGCATTCAATTACGCATGAAGTTTATATGTTGCAGGTAAAAGCCGGCTTGAGAACTATGATTCCCATCGAACAGAAATACATCGAAGAGGAGCCGCGAGTGTCCAAACAGGTAACAAGAGCACTTTAATCACACCTTTGTTGAAACATTCATAAAATCCCCCCCAACACAAGTTGTAGACAGCAGCATCTTTCTCCTCATCTTCCCCCTCTCTCTCTCGGTCTTTCTCCTCGTCTCTTCCTTCTCTTCTGGAGGTGCTGAATAGAAATGTCAAGCTGTCAACGCTGGGGGTGCATAAGTAGATTGGCCATCCTTTAGTTTGGACCTCAGTGGTTCTTCTGCTGTGCTTCTTTTTGTCACCCTGTTCAATGTCTCCCCCCATCCCTGACAAAGAGCTGAATTGTAGGGGTTGTCCCAAATCAGACCTGTCACTGAGACGCTGCTTGGGACAAACACACACACACTCTCTCTCTATCTGTCATGCACTGAATGCATGCAAGAAAGTGCCCACTCTGCACTTTTCGGTGTGAATTTGCCCCCCACCTAAACTGTTTGTGAGTGAGACAGCAAGACGTGGACATAAACTGAACGGCAAGGGCAACATATCAAATTTATCTCCACAAGATTTGTTTTTACTTCTTGATACTGTCTCCTCAAAAGTTTAAGCTGATTTCGTCGAACATCTCAGACATATTTTATTCTTTAGTAGTTTGGTATTGTATTTCACCTCAAATGTACTTTGATTAGTCCCAAATGACAAACAAAAATGGCCTACTTTAAAGGGATAGCCCGAAACCTACACTTCACCACAGTAAATGTGGATATTTACTATGATCAAAGCCGTAGCGTTTTAAAGCCATCATGCGACCAGCGTTTGATCTTCCTGTGAATATAGGAAGCAGCGGTCATTTGCAGTTCACCCGCACTCAGAAGCATGAATAAGACCATTTTATTAAAGAGGAATAACAAAAAATAAATAAATAAAAAATTAAATCCTTCATACTCGTACTAATACAAAGATAAATATGGTTTGGTTTTCTCTAATTTGTGATTTACTGCATTATAGTATCGGATTTTTGGTGTTATTCCCTAACAACTTCACTAAAAAGTAGTTTTCCCATTATTTCTAAATATTGAAAGTCATTTATTGTAGTGCTGTTAGGTTTTTCCACATCAATTTATAAATAAAGACTAAAATTATGATGTAAAATGTATATTATGTACACTACTGCTCAAAAGTTTGGGGTCTGTAAGATTTAAAAAAAAAAAAAAAAAAAGTTTAATAAAATGTCAAATGTAATTTATTGCTATGCTGGCAAAGCAGAACTTTCAGCAGCCATTACTCCATTCATCAGTGTCACATCATCCCTCAGAAATCATTCTAATATGCTGATTTGGTGTTCAAGAAACATTTTTTTATTATTTCAGTGCCACTTAATGAAGAATTACTTAAAGTGTGATTCTTTTTGTTTCGTTCCTTGATGAATATAAAGTAAAAAGAACAGCATTTATTTGAAATGTAACATTTGCTGTCAGTTTTGACTGTGAAAAGTATTAACATTCACTGAATGATAGTATTAATTTCTTTAAAAAAATAAAGGTGGTGTAAACAGTTTAAAAAATTCAGTTGTACTTTTTTTAAGTAATTATAGTTTATTTTTTTTCTCAGTGCAAATCAGTTTAATTGTGAAATGTTGTCTATTGTTCTGTCACTCAGCTGCTGCTGCAGAACTTCAACAGAGTGAGGCGCTGTATCATGTTCCTGATCAATGCTGGCTGCTTTATCAACAGCTGCTTTGAGTGGGAGTCTCCTCAGAGGAGCATCTGTGCCTTTCTGGTAAGGACCAGTATGAATTCAACCACACCAGCAGTCACATACAGCGGCTCCAGAATCTATTTGGACACAGTTGAATTTCATCATATTAGATTTTAAAATATAAGTAAATATCTAAATATTTTCTGGTTGTCAAATGGGTCCCACTTTATATTAAGTGGCCTTAACTACTGTGTACTTACATTTAAATGAATAATTTGGTACAATGGACTTATTGTGTACATACATGTTTTTACATTGTACTTATATTTTTTAAAATACCTGCATGTGATTACATCTATAATTAATTTCTGTTATGACTTTTATAATTACACTGCTGACCGATCCCTTACACCTTAACCCACCCTTACACCTATACCCATACCACCAAACCTGTCCCTAACCTTACCCGTATCCCACCTCAGTAGCAGCAAAAGTATTTTGCAATACAATATGAACACAATAAGTATATTGTACTTATTTTTTGATGTAAGTACATAGTAGTTAAAGGGTGACTCCACCCCAAAATGAAAATTCTGTCATTAATTATTCACCCTCATGTCGTTCCAAACCCCTAAGACCTCCGTTCATCTTCAGAACACAAATTAAGATATTTTTGGCGCATTCCAAGAGCTGTCTGACCCTCCCAAAGACAGCAATGGAATTAACACGATCAACGTCCAGAAACGTAGCAAGGAGATCGGTAAAATAATCCATGTGACATCAACCGTAATTTTACGAAGCTACGAGAATACTTTTTGTACACAAAGAAAACAAAAATAATGACTTTATTCAACAATTCGTCTCCTCCGCGTCACCGTAGAGCCATTTTTGGAGAGCATCCACTGAACGCAAACAGTGTATTCTGTTCTGTGTCAGCCGCACCACACGGATATGTTTTCTACGTTTATTTATGCTTTTATTTGAACGAAAACAGCGTATCTGTGTGGTGTGGCTCTCAGAATGCATCAAAAATATCTTAATTTGTGTTCTGAAGATGAACGGAGGTCTTACGGGTTTGGAACGACATGAGGGTGAGTAATTAATGACAGAATTTTAATTTTGGGGTGGAGTAACACTTTGAGGCCATTTAATATAAAGTGGGACTGTCAAATGTTAGTGGAGTCATGTTAAGAGTTAACGTGATGAACTACACCTGTGGTTACTGTGGGACACATATGAACTGAGGAGAACTTTATACATTCACTAAAACGACCTTGGGATAAAATGATTGCAAAAATGGCTCAGAAAAGTAACTCTGAGAAGAGTACTCTGGTATTTTGTTATCAATATCAGATTTGAATATGCAAAGAAATTCTGCCTTTTTTCTCAGAGTTAGTGTTATTTTTCTAAGCCATTTCTGCGAACAATTCATCCCAAGGTCACTATAGTGAAAAAAATAAGTTCTCCTTGGTTCACACATGAGTAACCATGGATGTAGTTCATCACTATGTGATCCACTAACGTTTGATAACCAGAAAGTATCCAGTTTATCATTGCTTTTAATGACATATCTATTGTTTTTTCATTCAAAACCTAACAAACGTTTTTTCTTTGAAATGTTTTGCTTCAAAAGTGCATTTCTATATATTTTCTTAAAAAATAATTGCCACTTGATTTGATATTTTGTTTCTAATTCCGCGACTTTCAAACATTTTAAGTGTCTTAAGTACCCAAATACTTTCTGGGGCCACTACGAATACACTGGACTTTATAAAATATAGTGACAGGTTCTATGGCGATGCATTAGTTCCTGTGCACACATTTCCCATCTCTCCATCTGTTGTGTTAAAAAATGACCAGAATTTTGCCCATTTGTCTTTGACATCCTCCAGCAATCCTCTCAGATCTCAGGCACCTCGGGTGCAGTCGTCTGAATTCACGACAGTCTTTTTCATAGCGTGGTGCACCTTCAGATTGTAATTGGACAGTTGAACCTTCATGAAAAGGACACCCTTTGTGAGTGGGCTGTGTGACTAAATGCTAGCACAGGACATGCTGGCTAATCTTTGACTGTGATGCTGCATAATTTGCTGTAAGGCCTGTCTGTTTCGAGACTCACGTGTCTTTAAGTGTCGCCGGGTAGGCCATTAACATTTGCTGCTTGACACATTTTAATTTCGGTACACTTCCGAAAGCAAAAGCCGAGGGCACGCGCGTGAGCGGAGGGACAGCTGTATCGATCAGCTAACATTTTAGTTGAACATTTTTTTTCTTTTCCTTCATGGTTGTCGGGGGAAAAAACATCAATGAAAATGTCAGAGGAAGAAATGTCAAGAGATTTAGGGAGAAAATAACAAAAACAATTACATTACATTTGTTCTTAATGTTCAGATGCTATTATAAAAATTATTATTCAGTCACATTCAGTTCAGTACGTCTGACCTACCAAAGTTATAAAAATAGCTTTAAAAAAAGAAGAAAAAAGAGTGTTTTTTGTAACTTCTTTGTTGTATTTTCTTCACAGTTGTCCCATTAGCTGGTAGTGTTATTCTTTGCCGTCTAAATCTCCCTCCTTAAGAGCTCTCTTAATCATCACACTGATTTCTTTCTTTATCACCAGCCATCTGGTTCAGGTGAGCCTTCACCGCTGCGCTGAGACACACATCTGTGCCGTTCTGTCAGCCGCTGACAGTTGTAAGCCAAAAGAATACAATAGTCAGACACCGGCGGAGGTGATTTTGCATTCAAGAGTTGCAGAACCTCCGGTGCTTGCCGCACAAAGGTTAGCCAAAGCAAAGGGGCTGCTCGCGACGCGCAGATAAAACCAGCTGCGAGCGGCGGCGGTGGCAAGACTTGTGATTTGCTATTCTGGTATTTTTAGGTCTGTGCCTTTTTGACATTTTTCAGAGTTTTTGTTTTTAGCTTAGGTTTTGAGGTTGTATTGGTGTTTTTGTTTATGTTGTTGGGATTTTGTTGCAGAAACTCTTCCAACGATTTTTGTTGTTTGCTGGTGCTCCAAATACTCTGCTCCTTTCCTTAAAGGTGAAGCGTGTAAGCGTGTAAGTAAAACATGGTGCTGGATCTCAGTTTAATATGCAAAGTAGGCCATTTTTATGTTCAGAACTTTTAGGCATCCATACCTGCTTGACACAACCATTCAATTGCATTAGTTAGGGGGTTTGACGTCCAATGGCTGGCAGTCATCCTTGGCCTAAACATATCTTATTATCAATGTTGAAAACAGTTGTGCTGTTTAATATTTTTGTGGAAACCAGGTTTCTCTTTTTCAAGATTCTTTGATGTATACAAAGTTCAAAAGAACATTATAAATTATTTTACTGTCACATTTGATCAATTTAATACATCCTTGCTGAATGAAAGTATTAATTTTGTTTTAAAAAATGCATAAGTTTGGGGGTCGGACTAACTATTTGACAAGCAGTGGCTGAATTATTATTTATTTTTAATATTATCAATGTTGAAACCAGTTGTGCTGCTTAATATTTTTGTGGAAACAGTGATTATTTCTTCAGGACACTTTGAAAAATTGAAAATTCAAAAGAACAGTTTATTTGAAATAGAAATATTTTGTAACAATATGAATATCTTGACTGTCACTTTGGATCAATTTAATGCGTCTTTGCTGAATGAAAGTATTCATTTATTTAAAAAAGGCATTAGTTTGGGGGTCTGACTACCCATTTGACAAGCAGTGAATTATTATTATTATTTTTTTATATTATCAGTGTTGAAACCAGTTGTGCTGCTTAATATTTTTGTGGAAACAATTATTTTTTTCAGGATACTTTGATAGAAATAGAAAATTCAAAAGTACAGTTCATTTGAAATATTTTGTAACAATATAAATATCATTTTTGATCAATTTAATGAGTCCTTGCTGAAAGAAAGTATTAATTTATTTGACAACCAGTGGCCAACAGTCATCACTGGCTGAAACATTTCTTATGTTGTGCTTCTTAATATATTTGTTGAAACCGTGATTCTTTTTTATTTTCAGAATTGTTTGATGAAAAGAAAGTTCAAAAGAACACAGTTTATTAAATCTTTGTAGCAGTATAAATGTCTTTACTGTCACCTTTGATCAATTGAATGTGTCTTTGCAGAATGAAAAGATAAATTTACTAAAAAAATGGCATTAATTTGTCTGTTTGATGACCAGTGAGCAACAGTCCTCACTACAAATTTCATCTTTACATGCGTGTTAACTTTTGTAAGCCGTGCATTCATGATCGCACACGGCCTTCCAGTCAAGGCGACACAGCTCATGGCATATTCACAATGGACAAAGCTCAGAGAGCATGCATGTGTGCATTTGTGCGCTCGTTCAGGTGCGCGTGGGTGTCCGTGTGAGTGTTTGTGCGCGTCTGCCTCCCCTCTCCACGAACACCTGTAAGCTGAGCGTTTGCGCTGGGTGAATATGGGCCATTGTTCTGGCTGGCAGAGTGGTGCTCATAAAGACCGCTCTGTGCCAGCCCTCCCTGCGCGCCACTCTACCCCTCCAGCTCCTTATTGCTCCCGCACCGACTCTTCCTCCAAACAAATTTGGCGTAACTCTACCTGCAATTTGGCCTTGAATTGGGAGCAAATAGAGCAGGTATTGTGTGTCGTGGGGAATAAGAGTGGTGTGTGTGTGTGTGTGTGTGTGTGTGTGTAGAAGGTAAGGAGAGGGAGATATATTGGAAGGGGAGAGGTAAGGAAATGATACCCGGCTTCTTTATGTGGGGTAAAGTAGGACTCTTATCAGTAGGAGCACCCAGACAAGAGAGCTACTACTACAGGAAACTGGAGCAGCCTTCACCTGCTTTGCATTTAGATAAAATACACCCGCCCAAAAAAAAGAGACAGGAAAAGAGAAACAAATGCTTCGGTTTGTGTCTTCACGATTACAACCCACTGTGTGCTACAAGGTGGCACCTTTCTGCTCCATGTCACCTGTTAGCCAGCGAGTCTGAGAATTTTTTTTTGTTATGGGACAAATTCCGAAAAATTGTATATATTTAGCTTAATCTCTTAATATAACACCCGAAATTAATTTCAACTCAGTATGAAAAAAAAATAAATAAAAAAATACTTCAACTCAATAAAAAATATAACTTTTACATAAAAAACTTTTGTATTTTAAAATATAGAAATGAAAGAAAATAAATACAAATCATAAAATGTAATATAAAATAAAATAAACACAAAATATTTGATGGTTACGGCTTATAATGTACCCCATAGCACCCCAGATTTGTTTTGCAGTGGATTTCTGTTACTGTCTTTTTTTAAATAAAATGAAGGGACTGAAATTCTGAAATTATTTTTTGTTGAAAATTCATTTCAATTATTATTATTTATTCTTTTAATTATTATAATGTATAAATGAAATAGATTTTGTTGTTAGACCTTAAGATGTTTATAGCTGACATGAACTGTTATACCACCAGTCAATAGTGAAGATTTTCTGATTGAGCACATATTTTAAGGTTGCTCTTTTTCAAAACGTTCTAATTAGATTTAGATCAAATCCTACCAAGTCTGAAAAACAACAAACGAAAGTGTTTCAGGACATGCCAGAAGATGGCAGTGCGGCATCACTCAATCCAAACATCCCCACCTAATGAGTCCAGCCAAAAAGCAGATGAGTTATTGACGTCCATAATCAGCCTCTCATTTGGCGTATTTCTACCCACCGTTGGCACTATTTAAAATAATCAACACAATGTGATGACTTAATTTCTGAAGTCCAAGTACAGGGGCTGTTGTAGGCTGTGTTGGTAACACACTTTTAATGTGCTAATTCTCAAATGCCTGCTCTGAAGTGCTCAAGCCTGCACTCCACAACACAAAGTGCCAAAATGATATTGAAATTGGCTGCCAAAACGTGTCCGTCCTCCATTCCAAAAATCCAGCGAGATGCTGAAACACTTGGCCGATCCAGATCGTTCTCCCAGTTAGAGCAACGGCTTTTGTTAAGGGACTTCATCTCAAGTGCTTTCGCTTGGATAAAATCAAATAGATATTTAAAATGAAATCAAATTTACATGCTACTTGATGTTAGAGATGGATGGAGCGTGTATGAAAATGCTAATATCACTTAGTTGTTTTATACTCCGTTTAGTGAAATTCATTAGGGAAGTGAAACAAAACACACACTGTGTAGGCATTCTTTCATCATGCTTCAGATTCACTTCTTTTCTGTTCATTTCATACATAAAAACGTATTTTTATTCTAACATAGTAATAATTTAAGCAATAGACGTCAGCATTTTCGTCTACTTGAATAAAAGTAAGACATCTTTGTGATGTCCTTGTCTTGGACAATAATCCTCGTTGTCCTGTCCTGTTACACCAAACCAAAGTTCAATTCTAATAGATATTGATGGTAACAGCAATAGTGATTTGTGGATTTCTTTTGGTGCTTTTTGTAGATTAATGGACTGACAGGAAATTACATTTCGGATGCCGTTTAATGAATAGATGTCATGGTCTGTATTAGGTTACTGTTGGTCCTGAGGCTCGCTGAATCATTGTAAGACGGGATCCATGCAGGTGGAGAGGTTACAGTATGTGCCCTGAGCGGAACACTGCAGCTCTGAAGTACAGGAAACTGAACGCCGTGGCTCCGGAATGGCCGCCAAAGCTGGCGAACCGATCGTGAATACCTGGATGCGCTCTGACAGAGCCTCTTGTCGCGTGTTCGCAGATTCGGTTTCTCCTTTTCCTCTCTTTCAATCGAAACCTTTTTCTTCCCCTTCAGTTTGCTTTTTGGGGTCCGTGGCCCTTCCCTCCCTGAGGAGAGCTCTCTGTGGGGGGGACCGGGGGTGATATGAGTGTCTAGGCTGGAAGAATGGTCCCAGAGCTCTGGGCATCTCTCTCTTGGCTGCTGGGTTGTGTGAAAGAGAGAAGGGTCACGTCCAAGCAGGCGAGGTGTCGGCTAACATCGGCTGTCAATCAGACTCTGGCCCTCAGCTAGAATAACCAAACTTAAGAATGGCGTCCAGCGACAGGTTAAGGAACCACTATAGACATATGAAAACAAGATGGACGCTGCGGAGTAGAAACAAAGAAATGGATTTTCTTAGTGAGCGATAGATTCACGAATGACTCCCTTGGCATGGTTTTAAATTCCAATGAGTGTATTTTGTAATTAATTGAGTCAGGGGCCGAAAGATAGAAGAAAATCTGTCAAAGTGTGTTGAAGGCTGATCTGTTATATTTTAAATATTTTTAATACTAAATTAACTCATTATGATTTTATGAATGCACAGATGGAAGATATTAATTCAATGTGAGGAAATTCTAATTACTTTGTCTGAAAAATATATTTTGCTCTAATTAATGGGACAAGCTACAGATGTTTTGCTGAATTTTGCAAGAAACGTGTTTGCTGTATAGGAGCAGGTACTAAAATACAGTACCAAATGTTACAGAATTTGTTTATTTACTTTTTTCTTGGGCAGTGTTTTTCTAAAAGCAGCTTGTGCATATTATATATATTGCTATATACAAAGTCTCAAATTAGTTCCTTTATTGCATATTAAGTGCATAATTTACATTTTTAATTGTATCGATCCATTGTTTTCTGCTTTATTTAAATGTGGCATATTTGTATTCATTTCTTCAAAATGTATTGGAAGTTTTAAGATTAAAATTGTGAAAGAGGGCATTTAAAGATAACATTTGAACCAGTGTTGATAGTACATATATTATGCACATTAGAGGTGCCTAATTTGTGCCCCATGTCTTTTTTCCCCTCATTGAAATGTTCAGTGTGCGCATTGGGTAGCAGTGCTGTAATGGATAGTGTGAAGGGCACGGAAATACATCTGACCTGTTTCTGCAAGATTCAGAGATTTTCCACTGCTCTGCATGTGTGTTAGTGGGCATGTCCGGTCCAGTGTGATTTAATGTTATGTAAACTTTTTGAATGTAATAAGGTCTTTGTGGTGTGCGTTTATGTGTATAATAGCCTCTCTATGGATGTGTGGCTTAAGTGCATTTCATATACAGTATGAGAATACTTGTTTTTATTTTACAAATCTTCTGAAACTACTTACACTGAATATCACGTTTGATCTTTTTGTATTCAGTTGGGTTAACATTGACATTTATTAGTGTAATCTCTAATGCTCTGCAGCCCCAGTCTGGCAGATTCATTTCTATTATCTGTGAATAATATTGTCATGGCTGTGATGCTGTGATTTTGTCTCACAGAAAAGAGATTTTTCATTTTGGTTTGATGTATTTATTTATCTTTTTAAAATGTAAAGTTTAACTTTTTAAAGTTTGGATTAATGTCTTTACTGGAAAACATTTTTGGTTCTATTCCTTGTATTTTACAGCTCTTTCAAAAAGGAGAAGTTTCATATGGGGTAGACTGCAGTATATAAAGTTAGTGCTCATAGTAATTAGTTTCAAAGTTTTAGTTTTTTTGTAACTGGAAAATGTTAAAAGAACTATATACAGTTAGAGTATATCTAGAAAGTTTTTTCAGTAAATAAAGCTAAAAAGAATACAATCAAATTGCTAATTGCTGTTTCCCTCTGTATGTGAACATTTGGTTGAAGCCGTGGGGTGATGAGCAGTAGGGTCACATTTACTATAGAGTAAGACCAGAAACGTGCTTTTTGCTTTATGTTTTGAGCCTTTATAATGTTATTTAAGGAGAATGAGATTTTGTTGCAGAAGATTGACTCATTCATTGTGTTTTCACACTGAAAGACTTTAAAAGCATCATCTGTGCTCACACATGACAGACTGTGAAAAATAATCATTGTGTTACTGTTATGTATTACTGGTTGTCAGGTGTTCTGAAGGTATCCAATAAAAAACGAATTTAGATATGAAGAAATTCAATTTAGAGATTAGAGAAATTACATTTTCTAACAGTTTTCCAAAAAAATAATAAAAAGGTACAATAAATCACAATTGTTGGACTTTTTGATCTTTATAATTTTTGTTTTTGAAAAACCTTACATAGTTTAGAACCCAGTCAAATGAATGTTGATGTGTTTTAAAGTGTGTTTTATAAATGCATCTTCAGAATGATGTTCTTTCCTTTCGTTTGTTCATTCATTTTGTTCTCTCTTTCTGTAGCTTTTCGTTGTGTTTGTGTGGAATTTTGAGCTCTATATGTTCCCGCTGGTTCTCCTGATGCTGCTGGCCTGGAACTATGTTCTCATTGCTTCAGGGAAGGACACGAGACAGGGAGATGTGGTGAGTTCTGTCACACGCTGACCTGCACCTGTATTTCTATCTAGTACATTTAAATGCACCCTTTCTGTATTTAATATTTTTGGAGTTTTAAAACATCTAGCAGAATTCCAGATATTTTGTCTCATTCAGCGCTCATAAAAACGTTTGAAAATGATTGTTTTTCTAAGTACGGAACAGGTGGGAACTCAAGCATTTCTGCGTGGCACTCCAAGCTGTTTATTTATTTCAATATTTTAATTAAAAAGTGTCAGTGCGGTGTCATTCTGAAGAGGACATTTTTTAAAATCATGCACACGTATGTTTAGAAAGTGTCAAAATGCTCTGCAGCACTTTCATTACAGTGTTGCTTAGATTTTGTTGTCTTTTGTGTCGTTTTAAGCTTCTGTTTGACTGAATGTGTGGGCTTAATGAATCAGTGGTTCAGAGGTATAAAAAGATCTCACCTTGAAGTTAATTGAATGGAATCGATTTTATATCAGTGTAGGTTTTTGAAAGTCATGTAGTTGGAGTTTGAGAACTTCATACAGTAATTGAATAAAAGCTTTGGACTTGAATAAAATCGTCACAACCCAAGGTAGATAGTAAATTAATTGTGGATCACTATTTCAGGGTATACATACGTTTTTACCAGGAATAGTCCCATTATATATATCTGAAATATCTAGGATATCCTTTGATTAATTGGGACAAGCATATGAACTACATTTTTGAGTGTCCTGAATATAAGCAATCAAAGTTTCATGGTTATAGGGTCTATGATTTTTTTTTTTTTTAGATATCGTACTTTATAAGATACTCTTGGCCAAATTTCGGAAAGAATAGAGGCTGAGAAAAGTAGCAAGAACTGAAGGACTTTAAGAAAGTATCTCTACAGTAATTTTGTTGTCCTGTAGATGGCGACATTGTTTGCAAAAACGCAAAAACTCACCAGTGCTGTTATTCATTTATGTAGTCTTATCTGTGTATTTATTATTTACCATGTAAATACTGATACACTTTTCCTCCTGTTTTTTTAGATAGAAATCAATAATTTATAAAGAAATAAAACAAAATAAATATATTTTTAAGGATAGATAACATGGAAAAATCTTTTTTATTTAAACTGTGGACTGTGGTGGTACGTGTTTAATCATATATTTATGGGTTTATGTTATATTTATTCTGTAATATATGTAATGGGATTGCATGTTTTGATAATTATGGTAAATATGGTTTTTTATATGGTAAAAATATGGTATTTAAAATATGGTAAAATTTTAATAATATATTTTACTTTTTAGATGTAATGAGCTTGTGTGATGATTTAGTGAAGTGTGTGTGTTTGTGTGTGTGTGTTTTCTTTCATTGATATAAAAGCCAGTTGGGTCAGAAGTTAGGGATTCAGAACTAGGTAATGGGTCAGAGGTGATACTGTCAGGACCTGTGGATTTAAAACACATGAGAGGTCTGGAGTCAGAGGTAATGCCTTTAACCCGTTATTCCTCCATCCACATCTCCTCTGCTCTCTAACAGGCCATTGTTCTGCATTTTGACGACTGTAACCACAACACATGGGCTGGTGAGAGCAAGAGAGTTCAGAAACAGTAAACACACACACATGCTTTCCATTAGCCTCAAACTCACTGATGAGCTTGAGCTTGGACACTGTTTCCCTGTGCTTCACTATGAACTTCAGGGGAAGGAATTTAGGTGTCTTTAAGAGTGTGTGTGTGTGTGTGTGTGTGTGATGATTAGTACCTGATGTCATTCAATTTTTTTTCACTTCTATAAGCTTTTTTACTTTACTTTTTTACTATATATATATATATATACTATATATATAGCTTAAAGCTGTTTGTGGGCTACTAGCTTGTTATCTGAAAGCAATGCAGCAGTTTAGATAAACCCATGCTTTCTGAGTTTACAATTTGTGCTTTATTTTGATAAATACACACTCAAAGGACTGATGTACTTTTGATAGGACTAATATTCCCCCAGTGGAAGTGTCCCATTGATGCTTTCATCACTACAGTAGAGATGCCAGGCTCCCTGTGCCTGGCAGGATGTCATTTCAGATAACTCTAACTGTAGCTCTGCGCTAAACCTGCTGACACATAAATGCAGGTTGCGGTGCTCCAACAGTCCAAGCTCTTTTTTGTTTTTTTTTTGTTACTGAGACAAACAGAAATGAGAAACGGAGATGCTGCCCAGCCTAGATGCCAAGACTTACTATGAAACTTTTCCAAGTGTTTGTATGACATCTGACTATCAGCATCGCATGGTTTTGTAATGTGGTGCAGCACGTCTCATGTGCAGAAATCAGTGGATGAGCGTGTGTGCTCAAATATCCTGTACACGCGGAGAAGGAAGGTAAAAGTGAGACTCCAGTTATGAGCAAAAGCTGCACAGAAAAATTCTTACAGGCATATTCTCTCTCTCTCTTTTTTGATAGACATTTTAGCCTCAGTTATAATCAGTGTTGGGCTAGTTACTCAAAAAATGTAATATATTATTCATTACTAGTTACTCCTTTCAAAAGTAATAAAATTACATTACTTATTACTCCTAGCCAACAGTAACTAGTTACACTACTAGTTACAATACTTTTCCATTACACCCCAAAAACTTGGTAATTGTGTAATTTTTGCAGCCTCTGAATCCATGAAAGTTACAAGAGTACATGTGGCTCAAACTGATGACAAGCCACAATATTTTAAGCAACTTCTTTTATAATAAAGCAGCAACAGAGTAAAATCTACAACAGGCCTCAAGCAGGTAGAACCAACCAAACATGTTGGTATTCACAGTAGATAAAGTCTTATTTCTACTAGACAATTTACATGTGAAATTTATGTCATCCTTTCTCCCTACAAAATTAAAATAATGGCTGTATTTACATATTACATATTTTATGTATGATGTGGCCTTCTCTATTTTCCAACAAACCTAGCTTGCTGCGTTGGTGATGTCACGTGCATACACGCACAACAACGATTATGAGAATTGATGGGGATGATTGAATTTTTGAATTTCAAATCATTAGCGATTGTGACAAAAACGTATCTAGTAACTAGCCATTTTTTTTGTATGATAAATGTAATATTACTTAAATTTTAGTAGTAATTAGGTACACTACTAGTTACCAGGGAAAGTAATATTATTACTGTAATGCATTACTAGTAACTAGCTACTGCCCAACACTGGTTATAATCACTTTTTTATTACATTACAAACTAATATTTTTTATTACATTGCAGACTAATTCAAATTATTTGTGTGTGTGTTTATATATTTTTATTAATATTATGTTATTAAAATATATTATAAAAGAGTGTAAACCAATTTTGCTTATTTACCATAAATATACACTCTAAAAAATGCTGGGTTAAATATGGACAGAACCAGCAATTGGGTTGTTTTGACCCAGCAGTTGGGTTAAATGTTTAACCCAACCTTCTGGATAGTAACCCAACCGCTGGGTCAAAACAACCCAATCGCTGGTTCTGTCCATATTTTACCCAGTGCTGGGTTGTTTTTAACCCAGCATTTTTTAGATTGTACAATTAAAAATTCACCACCACCATATAGTTACATATTCTCCAAATTCCATTGTTTAAGATTGTGGGACATATACTTATTCTATAATTAAATTAATTCTGCATGTAATATTAAATCAATTTTTGCCTTTATTTTTTTTAGTAAGAAGCTGTCGTTATCACAGAATAGTAGCCAGTTATTATTACAAATCAACCCTCTTCAGAGTGACCGTATATTATCCCTTGTCTGTTGTACCCCTGATGTCCACAGCCTAGTATGTTCTGGGAAAACAGAAACCCACTTTCAGCTGTCACATTTCTTGAAGGGACTTGTTACCTCTAGATGTGACATGCCAGCTCAACTCTTAACCTGTAGACAGCTGACCCCTGACTCT
>JAFVLL020009692.1:0-55600 GCA_021397915.2 Tor tambroides | reverse complement strand
GCAGCAGAAGACAGACCCAGCCGCAGTAAATTGAAACTATTAAATTGAATCAATACATTCCACCCTGACAAGCAGCGGGAGGAAATGCCACTGGCGATCTGGCAGTGACAGTCAAGTATGTCCTCAAAGAGTTGTTCAAACCTATGTTGCATAATGGAAGTTCCCTGCAGCCAAGTGCTGTACTTGCCTTGCGTCGCGGTGGAGGTGTGCAAACTGACACCATGAGGTTGTATGGCAACAGTAAAGAAAATAATTTCATCCATGCCTTTGCTTTGACATTCAGCACTTACTGTATATGAAAGGCATGGACTGAAAAAAGAGGGAAATGTCCTCACCGTCACACACTTTGGGTGGGATCATCCTCAGCCTTGCAAAATCAAATTGAAGAAGCCACAGACATTTGGCCCTTGTCATGCACATTATATCTCTCACTCTTTTTTGATCACAGCATAAATTCTGCTGAATTGCACAGTCACTTCTTTCACAGTAGTTCATCTCTCAGAAGTGCTGTGGTCTGTGGTTGCCACTGCCGGACACTTTTTGAACATAATCTTACAGACCCCTCCAAATTTTAACCGCTGCTGGATGATATGTTTGTGTGTACTGTTACTGTCATAGTTACTGTAATATTTCACAAAAATGATTGCTAAAATGGTCATTTATTATCTAAATGTCTTTGGAAACAAATCTGTTATCCAACGTGAATGTTTGAGAATAAAAAAAAGACTTGTGTCAGTAAACATATGCTGATGTCTTGAACCAGAGTGTACAGTAGATGCAGATTTGGCGATGCAGCATATATGATATGTAGGGACTGCTAAAATATACCTTGTGTTAATATAATTCAAAAGATTGTTGAATTGTATTTGAGTTTTGTTTATTTCCATATTCAACTACATGTGCCAGCATTTTTTATTTCTTATAGGCCTGATTATACTGTTCACTCTACACAAATGAGATGTTCTGTTGAAGTGAAGTGTATTAATGTTGGCCAGTCAGCATTGGGTTTGTTCAAAGCTTATGTGTGCACGTCACGTTACGACAGGGAGGGGTATCGCACATGGCAGAAAGTGTGTTCAGCACATGTTTCTTGTTCCACTGAAAGAAAGCTTTATTCTCTGAGACTTTACTACAAGTTGTAGTATAGGGCCCAAAGTAGTGTTGTCACGATACTGGAATTTCTAACTTTGATACAATACTGTAAAAAATATCAATATTTGATACCATTTTTCAATACCACAGGGAAAAATTGCCACAGCATTAAGGGCATACAATCTGAAATGTATATAAGTGAGAAATTTTGTAATTTAAAACTTAAATTCAAGTCAATGTAGTGCATTTTTATTTATTTTTTTGTAGTAGTAGTGCCTCAGTCCACATCACATTCACATTTAAGACAGCCAAACAATTTGAATAGTAAAATTACAATATGTATTCATTTCTTCATTTGCCAGAGTTAAACCCTCATGCATGGCTCAATGCCAATTTAGATATTATATAAAAAACCTACTAGCCTAATTTATACAAAGTTCAAGGATTATTAAACATTATCAAACATAAGACAAGTTAAGTTAATAATAAAATAAGAATAAATAAACAAATTACAACCAATGACAAATAAATACAACAAATATACAAATAAAAAAAGTGCTTTAAGTTCTTCGGGCAGGTCTAACAATGATTTACCCTCTATCTTTTGTTGTTTGAATAACAGCTGTTACTTTAAGTGTAGTGACACACCAAACCGAAAAACTAGCATTGAGGAAAGCAGACTAGTGTCCCCTCACATTGCCTCGCATCGCCCACGTTGGGGCAAACAAAGTTGCACTAGAACACACCGGACAGACTACAGCTGACAGCCAACTGGCGTGTATGCTCTGCACTTGCATAAGAGAATGTAGCTCTCCCATACCAGCAGGTACCAGTAGTCTGTATTCGGCATTCAAACAGGGAATCTGGAAGAGCTAGAACAGTGGATATACAAAGCAAGCACTGCGCTTGAATGTTTAAACTGACAATTCTGCTTAATTGTACAGTCACTTGGGTCTTTCGCAGCAGTTCATCTCTCAGAAATGCTGTGGTCTGTGGTTGCCACTGCCTGACACTTTTTGAACGTAATCTTAAAGACCCCTCCAAATTTTAATCACTGCTAGATAATATGTTTGTGTGTCTTTGGAAACAAATCTGTTATCCAACATGAATATTTCACCTTAACTCGTTCTTCGTTTTAGTGGACTTGACAAGAAAGACTCAGGTCAGTGAGCACATGCTTTGAACCAGAGTGTAGATGCAGATTTGATAATGCAGCATACAGTATGATATTTATTTGGATATCTAATTTTGCAATATATTGCACTGTATTCTACAGCTATTACACCCATTTAACTTAGGAGCTTTTTATCATTGCAGTAAATGCAAGTCACCCTCATATTGTGGTTTGAAAGCAGTAAAATTGGACAAAATTCGATAAATGTGGTTTATCAAATGCTTTATCGGATAATCAGTCATAGTTAACATTTTACTTCAAAATAGTTTCCATAAATTCCACTTTTCCATACTTGTCAAATGTAATCTTTTGTAATCCTTGGGTTCAAAGTGGATGGAGTCTTATCACATATTCACAAGTGTCCACGCTTATTTTATCTGAGTGCAATATTAACAATCATGAGCTTGTTTTGACAGGCAGTGCAAATGTTTTTCATACTTTATGTGTTACTGTTAGGGAAGGAGTGGTAGGAAGATAGCAGGACGAAGAAGGTGAAATTCAAAAGACATTATTAATAGAGAATTTACCATAACCAAACTCAAACTCAAACTAAACATTAACGAAAACTGACCAAAGCGAGCTGAAATACTGAGAGCGAACACAGATGATTAGCAAATGAGCTTACTAATGAGTAACCATTCTGATAAAACGACAGCTTGTGGAATGTTCTACTTCATGACGTAACAGTGTGGCTAAACACCGCCTCCACAGAAGAAGATCAACGCCTGCTTCTACATCACTGCCTGTTTAGCTGCGCCCACCGATTCGCACATGTAAGTGTTTATGAGAGAGGCAAACGCACAGGTCTTTGCAGAAACCAAACAATAAAGATGGCTTCAAAGACAACAAGATGCTGTGCAGTGCCAAGTTGCATTGCCTTCCTTCTGATCCCAACGTTACGAAAGAGTGGATGAACTTTATTTTTAATGAAGTTCCAGGCCGCGTCAGTAAGAACTCAGTCCTTTGTTCATTTAATTTCACCGCGAATTCATTTACAAACAAGGCACAATTCAGTGTGGGATTTTCAGAGAGATTGAAACTAAAAGAGATGCTGTGCCGGCTATATTGGATCCGACAGTAATGTCGCAACACAAGTGTAAGTAATCGTTTTTATAACGTGATCACTATCGCTTTGTCTGTTAAACAGATTGTTTGATATGAATATTTATGCATTTTTAACCTAAATCACAGCAGCGTCCATCTGTGAAGGACAAGTGTTAGCCAATCATAGCAGTGAGTGCTTACTTCCGAGTCTACAATCTGCCACGACTATTCAAACAAAGCGTTCTGATGAGGGTGGGTGGGGGTGGGGGGGGGGGTCAAGAGGAGCCAGGCATAGACCCAGAACACAGCCAGGGTGGTAACCAGGAGGAAGGTGACCCATAGATGAACTGATGGAACGAGGATCCATGGTGGAGAAAGCGTCAGACAAGAGCCTAGAGCAACCCAGTAGATAGCCAGGAAGAAGGGGACCCATGGCAGAACTGAGGGAGGGAGGAGCCATTGTGGAGCCTTGGTGGGGATGCCAGGAAAAACTAGCGAGATGACTTACCAAAGTGGTGCAGGTGGAGATCCAGGCAGATCCCAAGAGCGGCAGAGACAAAGCGACATTGAAGGTATTAGAGACCGAGGTGAAGCCGTGGCGACGAGCATCCGAGGTAAAGCCAGGGTGCTGGAGGACAGAGGTGGAGCTGGAGCACCCGAGAACTGAGGTGAATCCAGAGGGAAGAAGGAGCCTACTGGAGCCAAAAGGGTGGAGGGATGAATCGCAGAAAAGTACCCGTAACTCCATGGCACAGGCAGAGTGACGACTGACCAAGGCGGAGGGACGAAAAATCAAGTGGACCCTGAGGGATGGTGGCCCATGGTGGAGCTGAGGGAGCAACGAGCCAAGGCGGAGCCGACTGGTCGACGGGCTGAGGTGAAGCGATCTACTCAGAGGATTGATGCGCAACTAAAAGGATTGACTCTCCAGGGTGGAGCTGGGGACTAGAAGCTCCAAGGTGGATCAGGGCTGTATGGCAGAGCTGATAGTGGAGCTGAGAGTCTGGAGGCGACCAGTGGAGCTGCAGCTGAGGGAATGGCTGTATTCGGTGGAGCGAGCAGGAGAGGAAAACAGGGTGTGGAAGCAGGCTTGTTGATGGACAGGGCTAGTGCTGACAAAGACGACTCTGAGATGGTCAAGACTGGTGGTGTCAAAGAACACTCAGTGATGGACAGAGATGGTGGTGATGAAGAACTTGAGTTGGGCAGGACCAGAGACAAGAATGAAGACTCTGAGCTGGGCAGGACTTACAACAAAGATGACTCTGAGCTGGTAGGACCAACGATGACGAAGAACATACGGGGCAGGAAGGGACCAGTGGTGAAGTAGGTTCATGGATGGGCAGGGTGAAAAGCATTACCTCCCAATTGATCAGCCATTCCTCAATATCCAGCTCCACTAATAGCCCCTCTGGCACAGATGGTAGGGTTGGCTCACAAACCTGGTTGGAATCACTGTGGGGCTCGGGCTCCAAGGGCAGTGGTTGGGCTAGAGCTCCCTGTTTGCAGTAGGCTCTGGCTTATTCTCCATGCAAGCAGATTGTGGCTCGCTGGACTTTGGGCCTCCCTCTATGGACCCTCTTTCATGTCTGGTAGGTCTGCTGGGCAGTTATAATTCACTCCAATCTAAAATAAAGATTTCAAAGTCTTGTTGTAGGCAGTCCATAGTGCCAGTTGAGAAAACTGAAAAGCATCCAAAAAAGGAAGTTCTTTATGAGCAAGAAAGGAAAATGCTGTAGCAGTCTCCATAATCCTGATCTTTGGAGTTGGTTCTTCTGTCACAATTAGGAAGAGGAGTGGTGTAGGTAGACATAAGATAAGATAAGATAAGATAAGATAAGATAAGATAAGATAAGATAAGATAGGTCTAAACACAGGTCTAAAATGGTTAGGCTCCCTGGGATGTGCAATCTTTGGTACTGGAAACACGCAGGAAGTTTTCCAAAGAACAGGAACTTTCTCCACACAAAGGCTGTTGCTAAAAATGTACAGAACCACCTGACAGAGCTGGTCTGCACAGTCCCTCAGCAGTCTGGAGCTAATACCATCCGGACCTGTAGCTTTACTCGCTTCTTTGCAGTTCTCCTGGTCCTTTGTTATGCAGAGGCTGGGTGAAGAGGATGGATAATGAGGACAAAGCAGGATGAAGATGAAACGAAAAAGACTTTATTAACAAAGAATTTACTATAACCATAGTCAAACTAAACAATAACGAGAACTGACCAAAGAGAACGGAAACACATAAGGTACATATATATATATATATATATATATATGCTAAACACATATGGCATATTAATACAAATGCAAATGGGACATTATACATTATTAGTATGATTCAGTAAACCTTATGACATTTTGTGATCATGAACTGATATACCGTGTAAAAAAAAAAATCACTTTTCAAAATCAGTATGGTGAAATAAGCAAATTGAAGAAAGTGTCTTTGATCACAGCATAAATTCTGCTGAAATGCACAGTCACTTGGGTATTTCATAGCAGTTCATCTCTCAGAAGTGCTGTGGTCTGTGGTTGCCGCTGCCGGACACTTTTTGAACATAATCTTACAGACCCTGCCAAATTTTAACCGCTGCTAGATGATATGTTGTATATGTATATGATATGTGAGTTCAGTTACTGTCATAATTACTGCAATATTTCACAAAAATGATAGCTAAAATGTTTATTATCTAAATGTCTTTGGAAAGAAATCTGTTATCCAATAGGAATGTTTGATCTTTATTCATTCTTCATCTTAGTGGACGAGACAAGAAAGACTCATGTTAGTCAGCACACTGATGATTTGAACCATAGATTTGAGTTTAGATGTAGATTTGGTGATGCAGCATATATGAGATTTATTTTTAATATCTAATGTTGCAATATATTTATTTTTTAATGTATAATATATTAGCTGTAGTCTGCAGCTATTACACGCATTTAACTTAGAAGCTTTTTATCATTGCAGTGAATGCAAGTCATCCTCATAATGTGGTCTGAAAGCAGTGAAATTGGACAAAATTCAACAAATGTGCTTTAATTTCTTATCAAATGCTTTATCGGATAATGAGTCATCAGTCAAACCTTTGATTCAAAGTAGGTGGAATCTTATCACATACATATTCACAAGTGTCCTTTCTTATTTTATAAAACTTTTGATATTTTGTGATCATGAATTGATAAACCATGTGATAAAATAATTACTTTTTCAAAGTCTGCATTGTGAAATATGCAAATTGTAGAAAGTATCTCATGTCTTGCAGAAAGTGTCTTAATACATTTTGTAATGTGACTCTACTATCCTCGGAATTTCAATCAGGGAAATACACTAAATTACCCCACTTGCTTGTTCAGTTCAAATCCAGAGACGGATCTTTAATTATAGCCAACATATCTTCATTTAGAACGGAAATTTTGAAATTAAAGATTCAAGGAAAAGAATATCAGTCTAAAACACACCTAAGCCTTACTGTGCAGAGCAGGGGCGATTCCAGGATTTCAGTTCTACAGTAGTTGTGCTTAACCCCCCCTGTGACCATGAGCTGAAGTGGCTCAAAGGATATTTCTTGTCTTTAGTACGAGGGTTATGACGATGAATCTTACTTAACTGACAACCTTTTAAAATAAACAAATTATTATTATTTTTTTTTTCTTAGTAGATTAAGACCAGTAAGAGTAGGGGGACTAAGCAAGACAAGATGGTTAGACTGAAAGGCTGATTTTCTAAAAGGCATATGCTAATAGCAATCAACCACTGGTATATGCAATACAAAGCAATCCAAATACAGTGAAACAAAACACATAGGACAGTAACATTGCTAATAAGGCATTCAGATGCACCTATTATAATCGATAGTGTCACTGACTGTGGTGTAAAGGTCTGTGGTTAATCATTTACCAAAGCCTTTTTTGAGAAGGGTGAACTATCATCACCATAAATTAGACATTTTTAGCTCAGCAAAACCTATGCATTATAGTTAATGGCACAAGGAGATTAAAATTGACATCAGCCATTTGCTCGTCATGGCATACCATCACTTTCACCTGGTGGCGTCCCTGCACACCTATAAAAAAAAATTGCAATTGGCTGGCAAAATACTTGGCCAACTGGGCCACCAAGTCCCGGAGCTGTTGCATTTCCTCCTCCATTTTCTAAACAAAAACTAACAAACTGAGGGGGAGAAGACAGCAAATATACAAAAATAAATTAATTGCAGGTTGTGACCACCGGATCAGCTGCTATTGTGCTTTTTTAAACTAATCTAGCAACCAGTGTTTGAATACAATAGGCCAAGACAAAAGTGAAAAAAATGTGTATTTTTTTATGACAGTATTCTAAGTTTAATTCTTGCAGACCCAGAACACATTAGCTACAGTAGGTTATTCTGGCTTGATACTTTCTGAAAGATACAGTTTGTTGAAACAAAGCTTCAAATTAACCTCCAGTTTAACCAGGTGCTCTCTGCTCTGGTATATTGCTGTGCTATGTCAAATGAGGTAATTGTTCTTCTTTTCAGTGCAAACATGCCTTTCTGTGTCACTGAGGCTCATTATAGGAGGCACCAGGTTCACTAAGGTCAGCGCTATTTGACTGGTACAATTAACATAGCATTATAAAAGTTTATTTAAACAGGATGTTTGTGTACAGTTTCTGGTGTTCAAGGAAGCAGTAGCTGGATCAGCTGTGTGTGTGTGTGTGTACTGGTATTCCCTACGTCAGGGATAGGCAAATTCGGTCTTGGAGGGCCGGTGTCCTGCACAGTTTAGCTCCAACCCTAATCAAACACACCTGCCTGTAACTTTCTAGTGATCTTGAAGACACTGATTAGCTTCTTCAGGTGTGTTTGATTAGGGTTGGAGCTAAACTGTGCAGGACACCGGCCCTCCAGGACCGAATTTGCCTATCCCTGCCCTACGTTATGGGGACAAATATCCCCACAAGGATAGTAATACCAGTAAATTTTGACCCTGTGGGGACATTTTTTTTGTCCTCACGAGGAAAGTTTTGGTTGGGGGTTAGGTTTATGGTTAATGTTGGGGTAATGTGATAGAAAATATAGTTTGTACAGTATAAAAACCATTATGCTTATGGAATATCCCCATAATACCAGTGTGTGTGTGTGTGTGTGTGTGTGTACCTGGTATTCCCTACATTATGGGGCCAAATGTCTCCACAAGGGTAGCAATATCAGTACATTTTGACATTGTGGGACATTTTTTGGTCCCCATGAGTAAAACAGCTCATAAATCATACAAAGTGAAGTTTGACTATTATGCCTATGGAATGTCTCCATAAAACACGGAGACCAGTGTGTGTGAGTGTGTTGTGGGACATTGTGGGTCACAAAATTGTCTGATACTTGCTCAAATGTACAATAAAATAAAATAAAATAAATGTTAAAAAAAATAAAAATAAAAATCACCTATTAGAACTGATGATTAAATAAATAAATATCGCATTATTCTCACTAAGGACTTGAATTTGAAATGAAACTACTTGGAAAGACTTTTTTAATATAATATTTATCACAAACCATTTTATTCCCCCTTGTGCCAGCAAAGACCACTGAACGAACAGCACCTTGTTGCGCCTTGAGGCGCAAAGTCACTTTCCAAAACCTTCACCCTCTCTGCTCCTCTTTGGTGGAATAAGCTGTCGACATCCACCTGAACTGCTTGGATAAGTGTCTGCTAAATGCACTTTTAAGATCTGAGTACTGAAGTCCTAAAAAAGATAACCCTATGCTTCTTAACTAGTCTGTGAATTCACCCTTTATCTGTTAAAGTTTTTCACTGATACGAAGATGAGAGAAAAAGACACCTGATTACACACAAATACAGAAGCCTTCAGTGTCTGACAAATAACAATTTGTAAATGTCTAAATCGTGACAAATGCCACACGTGAATGTGAAATCACTAGTGTGTTCTCAGTCAAAACAAGGCCAGCACTTAGTCAGAGGATTGTCTGCTGTTTTCAAAGAGGATCAGTGCTATTTTTCCAGTTCATACAGCGATGGTCCACAGAATAATAGGAAGATCTACTGACAAATATATAACCACATCTCATACCGGCAGACCACTTCCCAAGCTTTCCTTCCCTTCTAATATGTGCGCTGTATGAAAAATGGAAAAGTCACGAGGTTGTTTTTATGCAAAGCATATCTTGTACCACATATTTCAGCATATTATTGTTGGACAAACATCATTTTTTCCCCCCTCATGTGTCCTGTGATAGAGTATGGGAGGAAAGCCACCAGGTGACTATGAATCAAACAATGACTAAATAATAAAATTCCACAGTGATAGCAGGATTTCCATTTAGGTCAGCTTTTCTGACAACACATTCAGTCTCCTGGGGCATGCAGAGGGCTTCCTTTTTTCCCCCGGACTTGCCGCTGACCTCTACAAGGGCGAGAATTCAGCTGATTATTGAAGTGATGCAGGCCTTGAGCATGTTCAAATAAGTCTATGCAACAACCGTAAGAAATAAATAACTGATTATTTAAACGAAAGGACCTTTATTCTGTTGCATCAAATTACAGTGGTTGCCAAAGTGTCAGTACGCCTTAAGGTATCACATTAGAAGAGAGAGGAAATGATTAAAGGAAAAATGGCATCAAGTCTTTTCAACAATCATGTTTAACTGACTTTTGTTTGTAACCAAGCTAACCATGGCCATAACTGGAGGCACAACACCTTGATCTGATCTTACGGACAGCCTGCTCACAGGTTAGGCAGTAGTTTTAAACAGTTTTATTTTTATATTTATAGTATTATGTTATAATATTATTATTATTATTATTATTATTATTATTAGACTTTCCATATAACTTCATATAACTTTACCTGGATCATAATGCATTTTGTTCTATTGGATCACAAGTAGACGAGAGAGACACATTCCCAGGTATATGGGCGGGTATATGTATGGGCTTTTTCGAACTAATATTGTGAAATAATCTTGTGCAATTTAGCATTTTCCACCTGTGATCGGACTGACAAAAACGCATCAGGTGGAAACAAGGCCTCATTCACTCATAAAGTCATATAACTTCACCTGGAGTTTGTTAATGCCATTTTTTGTGCAAGAAATGAAATTCGACATGCGTCTGGCAGGCATGAAACCATCAAATACAGCGGGGATCATCGGGGTCATTGCCTTTGCTTCAGACAACAAGGTAATAGTCAGACAAAGTGCCTCACTGAAATAGTACGCACAACAGACAAGGATTATCTTAGAGACTCACCAACATTGCTTTCCAGATTTACCGTTGCCTTCAGGTTTAACTTGTCAAAGGCCTGACAAAGTCTTTTTCATTTAGTCTCCCCATCTCCAGACCTCCCAGTTCTGGCCAACAGCCACCATGCCCCCAGCTACCTCCCAACCTGCATCTGCACAAGGTATGCTGGGCCAGAGAAAGCAGATACAGTCACCCTCTCCTGGCCTGGTGTGTGTAAGGAGGGCAGGGGGTTCAGGGGAGAGGGCGCTTACATCAGTACTATGATATTAGCTGACGGAGGGCTTGTCCAGGGGTACTCACTGTGAGTAACAGACCGCCTCCCCCCCCATACACAAGCACATGTGGTGTCAATTACAAAAAAAATTGTTTTTACTCACCGCCGGATGGAGAGGAAGGCTCTCTGGGCCGTTGTTTTTTGGCAGGACAAGTAGGCAGCAATTCAATTTCGTATCAGCGTTATGGCATTTCGATCACACCACTGTTTACTCACTTATAAACAAACAGTACATTAGAGGCTCTATGACGAACAACAAAAGGATGATAGTAACCGGCACTATCAAACTTCTCTCTTCTGTATGAATACATGTGTATACAGTGTATACTTTGCTTGATTTTCTGATTTTCAGTACGCTTCAGTGTGTTTATACATAATAAACATACTACACATGTTCATTTTAGTTCTGATTGGAGAAAAAAATAGGGAAATTAATTTGTCTGGGAAAGACGGAGTTCATGATACTAAAAGTATTGACAACTCCTGCCATAAACTCATAAATCAGTAATCAGGTAATCATCTGAAAATTAGGCAGTAAGTAGCATACAAACTATTAGCTTAAATTTGAAAATACAAATTTAAAGAGGAGATGTTCACTGTTTTAGAGTGTATGAACTAAAGATAGTGACTAATAAAACACAATACAAATGAATAATAAGGCTGTAAATATAAGTCTTTTATCTAATAATTATAACTTTTTATATCATAACTGTTTCGGTGTCATAATTTAGACTTTTTATGTCATACTTCTGTCATAATTATATCACAATTAAAATTCACCGAAGCATGATCTTTTTCTCAAGTGGCTTTAACGGACTTTCATGGGGAAATTGGAGCAAACTAGGATGAAATTATTTTTGACAGACACTAGTTTTAAAGCTAATTTAAGGGTTCCAGCCTTGTGGTTAGCAGTACCTGACATAGTACAGTAAATTATGTGAAAGCATGAACAGCATGATGCTTTGTTAAAACGTGGATCCTGGTAGATTTTCGCTCACATTTTGCAGTTAAAGGGCATTTTTATAATTGTTTGACATTTGTGTAATTACTGAAGGCTATGGACACCAATACTCTCTCTCAGCTGAGCGTTCTAAAATGATAGAAATCCTTTCACACCCCAAAACAAATAACTAGTGATTCTTCCAAAAGCAACTGATTCATCATTTTCCATAATTGCTGATCTTTTCAATGGCCTTTTCATACTCAATAAAAAGTGAGAAATATTCCCGCCCACTGAGTCACCGCTGTTCACATGTGCAACTAATAGCACCTGTAAACATCGGGGGAAGTCCTTTACGCAATTGTTAAAATGAACCCCCTCTTTTTCTTCACGGAGGCCTCGACAGGGGCTTAAGTGTTTGGGAAACACTTCTGTCTTGTTGATACTCAACGTATCACAACACATTGTAGGTTCAGTGTGTTATTTGCGAGGTTCGGTTACAGAAATCTGATATGGAAACAACCTCATGTTCTCCACTGTGGGTGAGGGAATGAGCCAAGCTCATGGAAAGCAGAGTTCTGCTCTTGAGCTTGTGTTGGTAATGAACTGTACCTTCAGGGCACAGTTTATTGCACTGCCTACCAAATCACATCGAGCAAATTTTATGTGGCAAATTAAGAGCTTAAACATTTCCGGAAAACTCTTTTCGTCTCGCGGTATACGTGGTGATATGGCAGAGAGGTCTTTTTGGATACGTAAAATTAAGCTTGCTTGTCTCCCAAGTATTTGAGCATGAGCAAAAAGTAGCTTAATTGGAGTGGCTAATAGTAAGCAATTTGTTTGCTTTGGAAACTCTGAAATATGTTTGTCGAAGCTGCTCTTTCTTGGTTTTTAAGTGCTGTTACGCATCTCAAATGGGAAAATATGATCACCACAAACCATGTCAAATCACAGAAGTCTTAAAGTTACAGAAAAGTTGGAACTGAATCTAAGCAGACAGCTTTTTTTGAGTGTGTCAGTTAGGTCAAATTCTGAGGTCACAACTCTAGTCCAACTTCATAACAAAATATTATATATTGCGAACCACAAATCCACACCACTATAGGCCGAGGCACATCAATCAAAGGTCTGGCTCATGAGGTAGGGTGGCTCCTCTGGTGTTCTGAGCATAAGGTAATGGAAACACCAACCCATGACGCAGACAGACACATCCTTGATGTAAGCGAAAGCCAGTTGTTCTGCCACTTTGAACAACTTTGCAATGAAAGGGCAGCGAGAGCCAACTGGTTATTTTCTTGCACCAATGAGTGATTTGGTCATGGACTGATAAGATCTTTGGGACACTGCGACGGTTGAGTTGAGAAGATTGGAGAAACGAAGAGCTGAGCCTTTTCTTCCACACAACATTGTGTGGTTCAAACCGAACATTACTCCGCACTGAAGCCTGGGAGATGGTGGGGCTCTAATGCTTACTTTCAGACAGCCTTTCTCTGTGAGTGAAAACCCATGACGCAGGTAATAAGACTTTCCCTAACGCAAAACTCTATCCCCTCCCCCTTCACTATGCTTTCCATCTGTTTTTCAGACTCTATTTCAAACTCGTTTAATTCAAGTCTGAGTGCAGGTTCATCAAGGAAAAAGTTCATGACCATTTCAGATCTTCCAACGCATGGTATATTTCTAGCAGCCTGAGCTTCATCTCCAAGGAAAACCAGGTTTGTGATGAATTAAGGCAAACTGAAGAAAACATTTTAAAGGTTATTGAACATTCTGTAATCCACTCCCTTTATTTATCATGTGCAGGTCATTTGCAACTAAATAGACTCTGAAAACAGATGTAATGTGAAGGTCAGAGCAATCTTTTATGAAACATATTTCAAACATTTCTTTTATTATAACACAGACGGGGCATTGCTTCAGGAATAAGAGTAGGAACCTCGAGAAAAGAAAAAAAAAAACACTGAATAGGTTAAATAAACCAAATTCCCTGATTTAAGGGAAAAAGTATGAATCCAATAAATCCAATGGGAAGTTTCCATGGAAACTGTGTAAATAAGTTCCATTTCATTACCACTCTATGGCAAGAGAGACTTTCCTAGAGAGCACATGATCAGAGCCACCAGCTTTCAGTTCAAAAGGACTAATCTTGTGCCCTTCCCTCCTATGCCAGCCACTCCTGATGACACACTGTCTGTCATGACCTCATATTTTACTGACCACCTGCTTTGTCTAGATCAACAGTCAAATGGTGATGTTTGTGATATTTCTGCCTGCTCCACCTGGCAGTGGGGAAGAGGAAGTGGGGAATGATGGCCTCGCTCCTCGTTCAGTCATCTACTGCACCTTCCTCAGTTAGCTGTGAGCCAGCTCTGGGTCAAGGAAGTGCCCTGAAATCCAGTCTGTCCACCCAACAACAATGTAAAAAACAAGGAAAGGCCTCTGTCTAGGAGTGTGTCTGTAACCTTGCTTTGACATGCTCTGACGATCTCCAGTCGAGAACTCTGGACATACACAACCACTGGAGTCAGATTATTTCATATTTTTAAAAAAAAGTCTTATTTAATAATAAAAAAAATACAGTAAAAACTGTAATAATGTGAAATATTTTTTGAACTTAAGATGACTATTTTCTATTTTGATATATTTTAAAATGTAATGTATTCCTGTGATGCAAAAGCAGAAATGTCAGGATACTATAAGTTCAAAAGAACAGTTTACATTATAAATTTCTTTGGTGTCACTTTTGATCAATTTTATGTATTCTTTCTGAAGAAAAGCATTAAACTTTTAAACGGTAGTGAACAAGAATGTGAATGCTGTAGTACTTTGTAACAGCTAATGTCCTAATTTTTTCCCTGAGTTGTTGAAATCAAATTATGATACATAGTGTTGGGCAAAATTCAGATTTAAAGAACTGGCATCCTTTCAGTTCATTAGTGTAAAGAAAGCTGTGGCAAGCCTCCATGGTTAACCAAAAAAAAAAAAAAAGTGTAATGCTGCAAGATGCAGGGAAGGAAACCAGAAGCCATTTTTTTTTTTTTTTTTAAATGATAGATGTTAATGGAGGACAGCTTATCATTTAATGAATCAACAGCCTATTAACTAATCTTCAACATGTTTGCCATTACATATTTAGTTTGGATCTATCTATTTTTATAGTTTACACCGAAAAAAATGCAGTTTTAAAAGTAAGTCACAGAAAATTTTGCTACAGGTAGGATTCAGTTTATGCCACTTCTCATTCTTGGTATCCATAAACAGTGATTAACTATAGCACAAGATAGAAGATCAATGATGTCAAGGCTGTAATGTGATTGGTTGTCAAGGCACACATGATCCAAGATAGCTGTTGGCCAATAGTAGAGATGAGGACCCTGATATCTCCCAATAATAAAACCACCTCTGGTGTAAATCTGAGTTGGCTACCACAGGAAGACAAATTCAACACAGGTGATTTATTAAATATGATGAAATGTCTGTCTGTCTGTCTGTCTCTGTCTGTCTGTCTGTCTGTGTCTGTCTTTCTGTCTGTCTATCTGTCTGTCTCTGTCTGTCTGTCTTTCTGTCTGTCTGTCTGTCTGTGTCTGTCTGTCTTTCTGTCTGTCTGTCTCATTTTAAAATCCAGAAAAGAGCAATAAGGGAAAAGATTAGTTGCCATAATAATACTCAAAGGCAATTACAAATACATTATGAAGCATAACGTGTATAGCAGGTAAAACGACAGCCATATAGGGTTCATTGACCTCTTGAGCTACTGTACATCTAAACCCTTATCTGTAGAACACATCCTGCTCTGTGCCAGATCAAACAGTCTCCCCCACCTCCACATACACATAAAAAGAGAATTGTTCAAGGTCTCCACCTGCACTGCCATTCACTCTCATGTTGCACAGGAGGTCTTGGATCACACCATTTCAGAAAAGACGATGGATCTGTCATGGAGGGAAGGAAAAAGGTCTGCCTAAACACACTGAATCAGGTTGCAGCGCCTCAGGCTTGTATTGTTCTTACTAAATATAGGCCAATTCTTCAATTTTCAATTTGTCTTCTAAAATACTAAACCGACAAAAGCACCCACTCTCAATTTCTGCTAGCTATTATGACCATGCCCCATTGTCCGCACCCTGAAACACACATTGACACACAAACACGCACACACCCTCGTACAGACACTCTAATTTCCACAACATATGAAAGGGGACATCTTGCAGAGAAACTCTCTCTCACACATTCGCACCCATATGCTGTGCGTATCAGTATAAAGGATGTAGAGTTTTGAATGGATTTTCACATCAGAGCTCTTCAATCAAACGAAAAACGTCATGGTAAAAGTGATGTTTGAAGTGCATACATAAACAAAAGACATTCACTGAGTTCACTGAAGTCACACAGGCTATGTGGGATGAAACTAAACCGGACTGTACAAAACAACAGTTAACAGATTAGTTGGGTTGAATCTCTCATTTCAAGACAATCATAGAGAGTCATAAAAGTCTATTATAGGCATACTTCCATTGAATTTATGAACACTATCAGATTTCCACAAACGCTTTGTAGTTACTAGCAGTTGGGATGGTTGTCATTCGATTAAGAAAAGCCATTCTTCAAACACATCTCAGTTGTTTGAAAAAATAGGCTAAGTAAACCCTCTGACCCAAAGTCCTCCAAGAGACTTTTGTAGAAGATGAGAAAATATTGGTTCAAAGCAAAATGAAAAGCTACTTGAACAATTTTCATTCACCACTAAAATTTCACAGCACATGTCCATAAAACTTGTCAACTACTGTATATCTGAAGCAATTTACATTTGAATTTTCATTTCATGAACGCTTGGTAACTTTTGACAGACTGTACATGTCCTTGGTGCTCCCATTTTTCTTCTCATTCCATCTACTTTCAGTGGTTCATTTCAGGTGATCTGCAGTTATTTCTCTCTCCCTGAATTTATTTTATTTGTATCTTGGATAATACAAGGCAATAAGATACTCAGAAACAGGTAAAAGAACAAAAGAAAAGGCGTAGCCCTCGCCCCCCTCACTCCAGTGCCTTGCTTTTCACCAGAGACAGCAAATCCCCTCAGAAAAACAGACTTACGTAACCGCACGGCGCACCTGCAGTGAGCACGGAAGAGAAAACTTGAAAGCAACAGTGTTTGAATGGCTGGACTTAAAAGACGTCCTAAACCAACTGTCATAATATGTAAAGCAATATGGCCATGATTCCTAAAACTTTCATCTGTAATTGTTTAGAATTGACCTCTTCCATCGATTCTGTCATCAGTTTTGAGTTTATTTTAATGAGCGTAAAAAAAAAAAAAAAAAAAAAAAACCTTCCAGATTGTAACCTTGCATGCGTCATTCACTATAAGGGAATGTCTCATCTAGCTATGATGAAAGCCAAGCCAGCATAAACAGAACAGAAGGGAAACACTCATGCAACCATTTGACCCTTCAGTGTGTCCACATGTTGGACGTTGAGGTTATCTGTGGTAATGCTTTTAGCTTGGAATTTCTTGCCACCTAGTGGACAAAAAGGGACCTACTGTAAATTAGATGCATATATGGAGTCATGAGTGTATTGTATGTACATTGTACAGGCTATTAAACTACTATATAAATGATTGGATCTTCACACAAGTATTGCAGAGATAACTGAATAACTGTGGATGAATTGAACTGAATTTGGACTGTGTTGAACCACAGATATATATGCTTAATGTCATTAATGCAAAATTTCATTCATAAAAACTTTACAATGCCTTTTTCATTCTTAGGGCATTGTCTATGATACAACTACTGAATTGATTGTATTTACTTTTCCACTCCTTTCCCCGATCCTTTGTTACTTATCTACTATTGTTGACATACTTAAATAAGCCCACATTGCGTTTACATGTGTCCTTTCATTCCTCTCTATTACATTTACATTTAGTCATTTAGCAGATGCTTTTATCCAAAGCAACTTACAAAATATTATATATTATACTATTATACTATTACTACCAACATGTGACATTAAAGCGTCTTGATAGCAGTGAACATACAGTGTTGCTGGTAAATAATGATAATGGTAAGTTTATCCTGATTCTCCTTCATTGAAACAATAATTATGTAAGTCTAGAACCTATATATTTCAAAACATTCCATATTAAAGTTTTTTTTAGACAGCTAGCATTTTCTCACAATTATAAACACAATCTCAAAACTACACACCAACTTGTACAAACCTCAAACTGTCAAATATTTTAGTCAAAAACCTATTCTTTTTTCTCATAATCAAACTTTAGATTCATTTGATAAAGAATACTAGTGGGATCAATTTAAAAACTGGTGTATGCAATTATCTGATTGAGAATAAACTCTAAAATGTGCAATTGTCTTTGTCACAAATCACAGCTGTTTAGGCAACATTACAGCTCTATTGCAAAACCTAGTTACTGTGTCAGTTAATTGGCCAATGCCACCAAAATTAATTACATATTTTTGTACATTTATTTTTGTAGCAATACATCAGGGCCCTACATGTAAACAGAAAACATTCCATGTATATTTATGGAATATACATGTCTGACAGATTTTGATGGATGATTTTGCATGTAATGGTTCACGCAACGAAAGAATGTTTAGAAGCTGTGAAGAGTATGACAGTTTTACTGAGAATCATCTCATCAGTTTTGAGCAAATCATGTGCATTTAGTTATTGTGTACATTGCAGACAATTGTATTTACTCTTTTGCACAAAACATGCAACTAATTGTTCAGAGATTTGAACCTATTGTTTTGAGAAAGAAAAAAAATCTTTCAAGAATTAAGCCAATGCAACTGAGAAAAACTGTGACAGCTCTATTCAGTATAGGATTATACAGATTTTATTTAAGAGCAGCCAGTATAAAACAAGTTGGGAAAAAGGTCTTTACTTTGATTAATCTATCTATCTATCTATCTATCTATCTATCTATCTATCTATCTATCTATCTATCTATCTATCTATCTATCTATCGCTGAGTGGGGCATTCAGTGAATTACGGTAGATCACTGATAGAACCGAGAGATCTTTGCGATGAAAGTAAAACATCACTATAGTCGAGCTTTTAAACTAGCAGGCCTAATTTAACATCTTATGTTCAGTATTTAAATAAAACCAATTTTAAAAACGATCTCTTCTCATCTAGCTATTTGATGACTGGAGGAATCACGCCGGATTTTAATTTAAAACACCTCTCAACACTATTGTTGTATTATAAACCAATAAAAAATAGACCAAATATGTCGCCCCACCCTATCAAACATAATGTACCCCGGGTACTTATGGTCAAACCCACCAGATAGGCTACATTACCACGCAATCGCCAATAGAGGGCACAATTGCACTATTCTCTCTTCGATTTGACGACAACAGACATTAGTCTGTCTGTCTTTCTGCCTGTCTTTCCCATATCATAAATATTATTTGAAAGGTTATTGTGTTTTAGGTTTGAACATGGAAGAGCAAGTGTCTCTTAAAAACCTCACATGGCGTTTCAGTTTTGGGTGAACTTTCCCTTTAAGGCTCAACACAAACAACACCAAAATGTTTAGATGTTTTGTACAAAGTCTGTATAACGTTCTTTAGACACTGAGAGGTATAGATGCGCTTGCTCAGTAGATGCTTATGGACAGTCACCATTTCCATGGTTGGTAACTTGTCACGTGACCTACCCTGCCAGTAGCGGTCCAATCTTTCCCTGGCAGACAGCAGGCTTTACTGGCAGATCATGTGACCAGCTGCCAGCCAGGATCGAAACGTACAGGCTGCTACAGCCTGTGCGCTCTGACGTGCTGCTTTGCGCTCCTCTCAATGCTGTTACATGCAGCTATTGTATTTGCCACGGGATTTTAGCTATTCGCTTCGTTTTACCTCCCATGTTTCCAGCGACGAAGGAATGAAGAGTATTTTCAATTAACGGTAATATATATATATAAATATTTTTTTTTTTTTTTCAATTTATGGGGATTTTATTTATGAATTCGGTATCGTGACATTCGGTTCTCTGTTTATTCTTACTCCTCCTGAATGTTGCATACCATAACAGTGATATTATGCAAGATCCTATATAGCCAAAGAAAGAACTGCAACGACACAACAGAGTGTCGTTTTAAGTGATTCTCATTATAATGAACAGGCTATGTATTATCTATATGTATTCTAATTTTGCAGCTGGACTGAGAGCGATTTGAATTCCACCACATTTAGCAACATCTCGGTTATTAATGTCTTGTCGCCTGTTTAAATTAAGTCGATTTATTTCAAAATGCACGTAAAATTGGTATTTTAAGAACCAGTTAATGAAAACGCATGAAAGAAAGCAATAGAGCCCATTCACTTTCAGCAGATTTAAATCGAAGCTGTTTACAAACATTTCCTCTGAAACCATCACACCTCTGAAATGCGTCCTTCAGTCTGGTGCAGTTCAGGTGATTCGTTTATGGAATCTCCATATTCCAGAAACATCTATGATGCTTTCCTTTGTGTCTGCATTTCTGTATTCTCTTTCTTCTTTCTAAATGGCCATGTTTACATGCAGATTTTCTTGTACTGTTTTTGATTTAGTGCTTATTCTGGTTCATTTATTCTACGTTACTGTTTGGAGGTGCTAGAGATGCACTCATTCATTATAGTGGAATATTATGATATACAGGAATATTCTTTTATAATCAGAGTATTATGAATAAACTGCTATTATTTGGAGGTACTACAAATGCACTCATTCATTATTTTCTCAGTCATGTTCTTAAAAATAACACACAATAGCACTGTAAACTGAAATAAGTAGAATGTAGAAACTGGAATATTGGCTTAATCTGGTTATGCATTTACACAAATAACACTTACATAATCAGAATATGATGTGGTAATTGCAGGTCAGAATTAGATCAGGTCTTCTTTAGACTATCCACCAACATCCATCAAAACAAAGGTAATTCTGGACAAAGACAGTGAGAAGCCAAACTATTTAAGAAACACATTGTTTGGTCCCATGGCCTACATTTTGCAATTCACCGTTCTTGTGTATTTTTATGATTTGATGAGTTGATTAAATAATATCCAAAGAGAGGACATCTCCAGTGTTTCCTTAAGAGAAAATATGGTCAGTGTTTCTCTCTGTTTTCCATACACAAGCATGCACACATATTTAAGGGGGTAAATCATGCTGCTTTTGCCTTTCCACACACAGATGTTCAGTAGATGGAAGTAGGCCAATGACAGATCTGTGTGTAAGCTTTTGGGTGGGCTTCTTTACAGATGTATTTTACAGTCATCTTGCCCTCATACTGCTCATACTGGCCTCATTCAGCTGGAGGTGAGAGCAGAATAACTAAATAAATTTGTGTTAGTGCATGCTGTTTATAACCCTTTAGTTCATTTTCCAAAATGGTTGTATTCTCTTGTATTTTAAAATATGGGATACACCTTTTCAGTGATGGTCAGAAGATAGATTTGACTGAATTACTGAAGCGTTGAGTGTTCATCTCATTTTTTGTACTCAGATGAACGTGCACACAAGTGTAACAAACTGCTATGGCTCTGTTTATGGATGGCTGAGCCATTAAATATAAACACTGCTCATCTGGCAGACAAATAAACTGTTCACTGATAGGTGTACTTGTGTGTAGCCAGACTTTTAACTACAGCGTAATGTCTGGTCCTCATTGCAACCTGGTCAAAAGCTGTTCAACAGAGAATACAGAAAAAATCTGGACAAAAATACGATATACTCTACTTTGTTTCCAGGTTTTAACTGGTGATTTCAGTCATTTTTGGGTGCAATATGCATCAGACAGTCGCTGAATGGATTGTGGGAGGTCTGTGGGTGTGCTGTCTGAGGCTGAGACTAGACTGCACATTATCTTCTGTCGCTCTTTGTTGATGTCATAGGGATTAGTTATTCTTATGAATCTGTTTATGTATGTTTCACAGTCTTTGTCCTGAAACATTAGAGACATGCTTTTTTCAAACCATTTACAATTTACTCAGCACAGATTATAATTATAAAAACCTGCTGCTGTGACACTGCATTGCTTAAAACCTTCACAAATATTGCCTGTAAAGAGTTAGTTCACCCAAAAAATGAAAATTCTGTCATCATTTACTCACCCTAATTTCATTCCAAACACGTAAGACGTATTTTTTTTATCTTTGAAACACAAATGAAGATGTTTTTAATGAAATTTCAATGAATGATTTCAAACATCCGTTGAAGTCCAAACCTCCAAAGTTCATAAAGACATTATAAAAGTAATCCATATGAATCGAGTGATTTGTCATTTGAAGAGATACTATGGTGATTTAATTTAGGCTTTTATTCACAAATAAACATTGGTCAATGCTCATACATGGAGCTTATCAAACACTGGAAGCTCAACCGTACTCGGTTGATATGCGAGAACAAACCTGATTGGTTCTTGCGGAAGCTCAAATGTGGAATAGACTTTCAACTGAAGTACAGAAATCTCTCAGGTTTCACCAAAAATATGTTCATTTGTGTTTTGAAGAGGAACAAAAGTCATACAAGTTTGGAAGGACATGGTGGTGAATAAATGAACACAGACATCCCTTTAAGCCAAATAATGTTTTTAAGCACCACATTTTTCTGCTGTTGAATTATGCAATGCTGACTCCTGACTGTCAAGAATAATGGTTATAATTATTTGTCATTAGGATGAGATAATTTATCTATTCTGTTGTCAGACCACATTAAACTAAACATTTCCTACAAGCCCTTTTTGCAGTAGATCTCTGAGGATAGATCTCTGTTGCTTGGCCAGCTATTGTTTTTATTGTAAATTAAATAAATAAATAAATAAATAAATAACGGTTATTGCATAATAAGCCTTTTATTACCCATAATTGTTATCCATATAGCCACAGCTTTATCAGTCAGTGGCGGTGACATTAACACAAACTCTCTTCACTGAGATTTATCTAAATCAGCTAGTTTAATCTCAAGTCTTTCTTTTATTAAGTTTTATTTTTGGTCTTTTCCCTCTAGTATTGAGAGCTATGGTAGAGAAGTGGGACAGGAAATGACAAGGGAGAACTGGCTGAAATTACTCTTCTCCCTGTCTCAAACTTGCATCAGACTCGAACTTGCATCCCCTGAATGAGCAACAGAGCTCATGCATTGGCTGCTAGACTATGACTCTGACCTCTCTTTAGTTTTTTTATTTCACTGAAGTGATTACTTTGTGTGCTCTCTGTATTGATCTGAATAGTGCAGTGAATACTGTAGCAGCAAAGAGACAGTTACTGTAGGTCACTGATATGCCTACTGTCAGGGCTGCTCTTGAGAGTAAGAAATCATTGAAGCAATGTAAAATAACGGGAGTATGGAGTGCTATATCTCATAAGATATAATAAACCTGCTCAATTGTAATCATAAATTAAAAAAAAAAAAATCCTAACAGTTATTTCCGTAAATGCTGAGCTCATTATTAATTTACAAATATTCATTGAATCTGGAAACATAATGCATTTATTGAAATAAAAAAAAAGGATTTCTCTGATCTTCATATGATTCAATTTAAAAAATCAGTTAAAATAGTACATTATTTTTACATCCATCCTATAGCTCAAACAGTAGATCATGGTGGTAGCAATGCGAAGGTCATGGGTTTGATTCCAAGGGCGAACTGATAAAATGTGTACCTTGTATGCAGTGTGGATGAAAAAACTGAATAAAAGCATCTGCCAAATGCATCAGTATAAATGTGATATAAATAAATCCTCCAGAGGCTGTAATAATTTACAAATGTAAGATTTCCACCAGATTCTGCCTAGCACATTACTTTATATATTTACACATTATAGAACTGTGGCAACATCTCCAAGATGCTTCAAGAGTCCTACCTACAAAGCTACCTGAAAAACTATGCACAAGTGCACCTAAGGCAAAGGCTGCTTTAAACACAAAGGGTGGTCACACCAAATGCTGATTTAATTTAGTTAATAGAAGTTAATTGATAAAGAAAATCTATTTATGACATTATTTTTGACAGCATCCTCATTTTACAGCATATTTACACAAGTGCCTAAAACTTTTCATAGTACTGTAGCTTTGCAGGTAGGTTTCTTGAAGCATCTTGGAGATGTTGCCACAGTTCTATAATGTGTAAATATTTAGTCTGGATTGGATTTAGACTAAATTTTGGATTTAGTCTGTCTCAGTTTGTTTTGTTTCTTCTTGTCATTCCAGACAGACTGGATGATGATGAGATCAGATCTCTGTGTGCAGCACTGGCTGTTGTTATATTTCCTACTGACACACTACAGCAAAAGATAGAAATAACTGACTTAAAACCATTTTTTAGCTGGTGAAAATACTAGTGTTCTAATTTACAGCCCTGTTAAAAGTTCAACTACACTTGTGTATTTGCATCATTTCTACTAATATTACCTTTATGTAGACCACATGACTCAACCACTAGGCCATGGCTCCAACATGAGACATACTTTTCATTACAGTTTGGTTCATATGAATGTAGGTATTGCACATTTCCTTCCTTCAGCTGCTTAAAGTGTTACCAGATGTTTTTTGCATGCTTCAGGTTTTTGAGATTCTTATTAGTATTTCCTCTCCAGGATTTGGTTTACCATCAAAGGTATATATTCTTTCCTCAGACCTCTGTGAGGAGGTGTTCATATGATATTGTATATTTTTGTGTATTTTTAAAAAATGTCCTATATATTTTGTGTAAAACTGGGAACTGGTCCAGCATACTACTTACTCAGTTACCAGTCACTCAGATGTTAACACTTGTCACTATGCTGCCATATGCTTGTGCTCAAACAAAACAACAGCACTGAACTCAAGTACATTAACCAAACAACTTGCCACATTAATAATTGGTCTTAGTGTTGCCCCCACTGTGTGTGTGTGTGTGTGTGTGTGTGTGTGTGTGTGTGTGTGTGTGTGTGACTCTCAGTGAGGACAAGGCTCCCTCAGTGTGTTGAAGTGCTCTACATCTGTGAGCAAGTACGAGGCAGTGACGGCCCACCCAGATGGTGGTGCGAGTGATGCCAGTTGTCCTCGCTCAACCACTGACAACTACTCTCCCCCGACAACTGTTACTCTCCCCAGCTCTAAATGTTTACCTTCTCCCTTTCACATCTGAACTGTAATTGTCAACAGGGCAGACCTATATGATTATCCGAATTAGAACTCTTTCCTCAAACAAAAAGCATCATACTGTCCAGTCTTGGCTTTGCTTAAACCTTGACCTCTTTGTTTTCTTGCTTGAAGGGAACCAGTCACTCTGATCTTTTTTCCACAACCACAGTAGACTCAGTTTGGTCCTCAGATTTCGGTGCACGCCCAGGAGCCTGGCCAGCAAGGCCTGATGTCACAGTTTGAAATGAGTCTCGAAGGTGTAGTGCAATGTTTTGAGAATGAGAACTATTCGACTTGAAGCCATTGTGTTTGTGTTAAACTCCTCCGCCAAACTGCATGAAGAGGTGACAAGCTTTAAAAAAAAAAAAAAAACTTATGTAAGTTTCTGCCTACAGCTCTCGGCCAGAAAATTGTAAAAATGTAGTGACAAAGTTATCAAATCGAATTCTGACATTCTTTTGACTTTTTAGACACTTAATTAAGGCAGTATGAGAATAACTAAAAGCAATGTTTTTTTTAATTAAATTATTATTGTTAATAATTATTATTTGACACAAATATATAAAGAAAAAATATCTGAAATGAGTACATTCTGAAATTCGAAACTGATGTCAAAAAAGCTCAAATGTCATGTATGCATATTGCTGTTTATAAATGCTGAAGACCCCTCTTATTATGTATGCTTGCCAACAAACATAGTCCTCATTCAGCACACATGAATAATTCATAGCTTCAGCCCACAATGATCTCCTTATTTTTACTGTCATACATACAAGTTATTGTATTCTTCATGAAAATATTCTTCAATTGAGTGAACAAATCCATCATTACTGTGACATCACTGTTATGTGCTGAAATATATTCCAAATGGACCAATTTATAATAACTGTCAGTAATATTAACAAACATTATACATTACATTATGTAATGTACAGAACATTTATGTTTGTTAATTGACTTATCACTGAGTTATTGTATTATGTTACATTATTTAATTTGCTGTTTTGAACTTTTTAACATAAATATAAAACATCTAACTGCTTTAAAAGATACTATAGATTTCGTGAGAACCTATTCTCTCCTCAGTGTTTATATTTTTGGAGGCCAGTGAGCAGTGATTCCTACAGTAGGTCAGGCATGGAGTTTCACATCCAGCTGGGAAGACGTTCAGCAGAAAGGCCTGTCATTCCATACACTAGTGAAAGCTGAGACAATTAGAAAGCCAACCGTTAGACTCCGGCTCTCTAGAGAAATGGCTATTTATGGCACCTTGTGTAAGATCTATGCCCGTAGGTCAACATTTTCCCTTGTACTTGACTCATAAACAGAGTTGGAAGAGAGCAGCAGTCAGACCTAAAATGGAAAGTCCAGATGAATCAAATAGGCACTTTTACACTGACACAAGCCATCAAAATAAAACCCCCACCCAGTCTCCATTCAAACAAGAACATAATATCTTGGCCTAATTTCTGTCATACTTGTTCTTCAGGAATAACTGAAACTGAACTCATTGAGCCAGTGAATTCAGCAAGTAACCTCTGCTGAATTTTTTCTGTGTTTGATTACAAGAAGAAATTGTTACATAAAAGTGTCTTTTTTATATTTGAAAATAAATTTCACAGCATTAGATTTTTAGGCTTCTGTTGTTTCGACAGATGTTATTCATATTTTTATATTAATGATATGGATTATGATTATAGTATATGGAGCTAAATACAGTATGTGATGCAAATGTTTTTTGCTTGCAAATGATCATTTTTAATGAAATTATAATATGCCCCGTAAACATAATTTGTGGTCATTTCAGCACATACACAAGTAAAACAAGCCGGTGGTAAAATCTGCCATATTGTACTGCGTACATTTTGAAATAGTGTACTATAAAGGACAGCAGACTGTATATCTTTTCTGTGAAATAGGCTAGTTCTGATGATGTATGCTGTCAGCTGATTGGTCTGTAAGAAATGCTTGCTCATCATTGTCCCCAGTAAGGCAGTCCTCTCTCTCTCCCCTTGAAAGGGGGATGGTACGCAAACCGACCAACGGAGCTACTAAACCACAGATTTTCTTCTCTCATTCTCAAGTCAAATGCAGCAGTCCAAACTTAAAAAGCAGATAGTTTCCACATGTCACAATGTTATATATTTAAGATTATTTAAATAATGTTGCAACAAGGTTCCTCTGAGAGAGTCTTGTCCCTTCTTTTGGGGACTGTCGTTTACTATCAATCCAACAGTCCCTAAAGCCCCTCAGAAAACATCTGCCGTTGCCTTGTTGACACCTCACAATGGGAGGCAGTGGAAATGCATTTCTTAGATATTCTGTTGAAAGTAGTAGTGATTTTTAGGGGTTACATGCTCACCACAGACATTCAAATGCCTTGTGGGATTCTGCAGGGATTTGGTTGAGGACCTGCAACCACTCACTAAAAAAATAAATAAATAAAAATAAAAACAGTATTTAGTATTAAGTGGTGCTTATCCACACTATTACATCATAAAGTGGCACATTCCACAAGTTGTTGTTTTGGCAGATTGGCTTAAATATAAGCTGTTTTTAGACTAACAAGAAAGTTTTGAGTTCTGAAACTTACAAGATGTTTTTATGTTTTATGACCCCTTATATGTCAAAAGATCAAGGGAATTTTGATTTCTCAGTTCACGACCCCTTTAACAAAAATCCACAAAACTAGTTATACACAGAAATTATTTTACCTAAATACTGAAAAGAAGTTTTCATTTACCTAAAACATCAAAGCTGAAAATAAAGCATACATAATAATTATTAAATAATTATTTGATTAATTAATCATTTTGGTGCATCACTACAAAACCCTGTTTAAATTTCAGCATCAATGAAAAATTGTGTTTCTCTGTAAAAATGGATTATTGGAGGCTTTGGGACTTTTTCAGATAACTAAAGTGTTGTTATGCCAGACATTTTACATATAACCTTACATGTTTTTAATAATTTACAATATCTATGCCATTGACTACCTCAGCAACCCTTGTAACCCATTTTTTTTAAACTGACAGAGCGATTTTAGTGAGAGGATATACAGTGTAATATAATCCCAGTGGGTGTTGAGAAAAATGCTTAGTAAAGTCTTTTGTTTTTCTTCAGTTTTACGAACCGTGGTTTGGGGTTTTGAGTAAATGATTTTCTCATTGAGTAGTACAAAATTCATAAGCACAGAATTATTTCCTGTGGTTCTCCTGGTTTGAAAGCCATGGAAGCATAGTCTCTCTCAAACCATGATTGTGCCTGAAGATGCCTATAAACACTTATTATCGGGCTTTTAAGAAACACATAGATCAAATTCTCTGTTCACTTGTACTCCTTGTGTCAGTACTTTTGTGACAACCCTATGATATACTGTAAGTAAACTTCAAGAAACAGTGAAAGTGATGGAAACATTGGGAAAGGGACAGATGAGAAATTTTAAGAGGGCCATTGTAAGAAGAAGGATAGTATTTGTTTATTGACACCTGTCAGGAGTGTACTTCTGTGTAAATACATCAGGAAATGTCACCAATGGTACTGTACAAAAATAACAGATGCACTTGTTTTGTTAATTTGGCTGTGAGGGCAAGTGACTTGTCATTCAAAGAAATACAGCACTGTGTTTTAGTCTCTCCTGTTTATTGAAGTTTTAAATGTGAGATGGTATGATTTGGCGATGGGCTGGAAATATTGAATATGACACATGGTGGTGTGTCATGCAGTGCTGTGTCCCACAGTGGGTGACTCTCTAGGTTGAATTCTATTTTTGTGTGTGCGACAGGCTCAGCAGACACACAGCACTCTCAGACAGCTGAAGCCTGGCGGGAACCTTTGTTCCCTTCTTCTGGCTTCGTGGTTCCCATGGGGCTAAAATTTCTGAGACAGTCAAGGCCTTTATATGACCAACAGGATCTTCAAAACATTATGAGAGCTCAGGTTACCCAGTGCCAACAAGAACTGATTTTGAACCAGATTCTTAGTCTGAATATGATGAAGTCTGGGTTTTTTCAGTTGTGCTGAGCTTTCTTCAAAGGACAAAGTGATTCTATTTAATATTTATCTGTACAAATGTGTAGCCCTTAAAAAAACATAAAATCTGTCTTGTTCAGCTTTTTGTCAGTATTCATTTTTCTCCTTGTCATTAATTGTTCTTTATGTGCTGTATTTCTAGATATTGACATGAAGAAGGACATAGAGGTGCTGATAGCAGAGGAACGTGCTGAGATCATCTCTAAATATAATAAGGTAAATCGTGCCATTTACGCTTTACATTTACACTCTCTACAGATCAGGGTTTCCGTTGTCCGGTAATTGCCGGACATTGGCCGGAAAAAAAATGAAATGTCCGACAAAATTAAATCTCTCCAGTCAAATTGTCCGATTAAAATTGTCTTATAGTCCCGCCCCCTAACACAATCTGAATTTGAGAATAAGCCTAAAATGTATAAAGCAAAAATACACCGACCTTTGTCTATGTTATAAAGGAACAGGCTCTACCGTTTGAAAGTTATTAAACAACATCGCATGCTGCATTTCAAATTAAGCGCACGCCTAAAACGGCTGTAATATAGACCTAAACAACGAACGAATGAGTGAGAATTTTGGACCAAGCTCGCCAAGATAGCCTGTGTAATCCCTGTCTCGAGTGTTCCTGCAGAGAGGGGGTTCTCGCTGCAGAATCGAATCAAGACGAAGCAGCGAAGTCGCCTTGCGGAGAACAAGGTTACGCGGCTTATGCGCATTGCAAGTTGTGGAGAGACACTGGGAAGTTTTGATTTTAAGTCGGCAGCTGCACAATTCAGCACTGCAAAACAGCGTAAAAAGTAGCCTAAAATGACGCGAGACAATGTTATAGGCCTAGTCATTTGTTTGTTCCAGTTAATTTAAGGAGTCATTTCACGGTGGCCAATTTAAATGTTACCAGTTAAATGAGACATATTGAGAGTGTATAATTAAGTTCGCTTGAGTAAAAACAATAGGCTATTATTCCGATATTTTATGTGGGGAAGGGGGATTGGTTTGTTAAACTATGAATGTGAAACCATAGTAAAAACAATTGGCGTTGATTGACGCCAATCGGACGTTCATGTTTTTTTCCGTCTATTTGAAAGTTAGGCTAATAAACATGTTGCATTCTATACGGCCTGATTATATCATTTTTTAAGTTACATAGCCTGCCTCCAGTTTTCCTCAGCTTGACTAATTAAGAGGCAATATTTGACCGGCATATCATCAAAATGTCCGGAAAACGAAACCTCTGCCGGTCACTTTGACCGGCACCATTTTTTTCTAGCGGAAACTCTGCTACAGATATATACTGAAATACTATGGATATTCTGATAGTTACTGTAACTTATTCAAGTTTGCTTGTTTCCTTTAATGTATACCTTGAGGTAACTAATAAAATGTGTTTGCACTAATTGATGTATACTACTGTCTAAAAAGTTATAAGAAATGAATACTTGTATTCAGAAAGGATGTATTAAATTGATCAAAAGTGACAGTAAAGGCATGCATAATGTTACAAAAGATTTACTGTATATTCCACATAAATACAAATATTAAGCAGCAACATGGATAATAGTAAGAAATGTTTATATTATATTAAAATGATTTCTGAAGACTGAAGTAATGACTGTTGAAAAGTTTTGAAAATTCACTATATTAAAACAGAAAACAGTTATTTTAAATTGTAATAATATTTCACAGTGTTGTTTTACTGAATTTTGATTAAATAAATGCTGCCTTGGTGAGCATAAAAGGCTTTTTTTTTGCTAATAAAAAATGGTCACCAAACCTTTGAATGGTAGTGTACATAATGCTGATCATTAGCCTATTTTTATCATTAGCAGGGAATTATTATTATTGTCTTGTAAGCTGCTGTATTACAGTTTGACATTTCATTAACTACATTTTTAAATTTTATGGATGTTGTTTACTTTATATTGGGTTGTCTACATCGGGAGGTTGTTCACATGTGATGTGGACTTTGTGGTCGTTGAATCAGGTCGGTTTTATTTGTATGGTGCTTTTTTGTAATACATATTGTGGTAAGGAAAAACTCCCCAAGATATGTAAAGAGGGGAAAAAATGGGGAGAAACCACTCTCAGATGTTAAAGGCAGTTTTATGTGCTAGGGCAGCAGACAGAGGATTTTTGAACCAACAGAGTATTCGTGGAGTAAATGGCCACCGTGGTGATCAATTTGACCATGGCACATCATGACATTCTCTTACTCATTTGAAATTGGAGAATACTGAGACTGTAATCCTCGGCTGTCTGTCACGGATCACTGCTTTCTTTCCACTCTTCTCTCCACCATGGGGTTGAGAAGAGGGCAGGAGAGCAACAGCCATCCCCCTCAGAGAATCAATGCACACCAACTGGAAAAGCTTTTAAACATCAGCTGTACTGACAGGGTGCAAATTCTGATGAATAAGTGCGGAGCATTAAAATGTTCTCTGCTCATAAGTCAAAATTACAGCTATATGTCATTGGATGTATGACAGGGGTTGGGACACATTTGTTTGCATTTTGTAATTTCACTAGAATGGTTAGCAGGCCGCAGAAAAGCGAAAGGGTAATGTGGAGAGCTGTGTGTGCGAGAGAATATTGCTGCTGACGCTTTACATAACTACATCAACCACTCAGCAATACATTAAAAAAGACAAGTTTCAGCACAGAACTGCCATTTATAATACACTTCTACTTGACAATTATAAATGCTTCCTGTATTACAGTGGATACTTCACTGGGGTGGGATAGGGACAAAATCAGTCATGGCAAAAAGTGATGGGGACATTGATCCAGGTCACCAAAGTACACATTGATAATGTGGATATTCAGTGACATGTCAAGACATTTAATTTGTTTCAATTAAACAAAAATGTAATGTATTCATATATGATATTCATTTGTTTAATTCATCTTCTTTTTTTAGTTTATAAAAACCTGCAACTTGCCCAACTGTATTACATAACGTGCTTAAAGGTTGCCTGGAACTGGGTGATTTGTTTCACCTTTTCTAAACTCTACACTGTATGTGTTTAGATGAGTCAAATGAAGTATCCGCTTGTGTATATTTCAGGGTAGAGACGCAGGAGTTGAGATCGATCCATGGGAGGATGCCGACTACAGCATATACAGAGTCACAGATCGCTTTGGATTTCTTCAGTAAGTCCTGGTTAAAACCTAACACTCAGTTTGCATATTGGTGCTTTTTTCGCTTTCAAAGTCCTGTAAAACTATTTTTATTTTGTCTGAAACAAACAGTCAGTCATAATGACAGTGTCTTTCTTTTATTTATTTATTTTTTTTCATGCATTATCTATCAATACATTTAATTATGTAAAGCAGTCTGATTTTAGGAGTGCGCTATAGCTCTGTTGGAACAGAATTAGTGTTCATTGTCAATGTTGTCAAGTATTTATTTCTTAAAAAAATAAATAAAATAAAAAATTATATATATATATATATATATATAAAAAAACTGAATATATATATATTAGACTGGAGTAGTGGCTGCTGAAAATTCAGCTTTTCTTCAACAAATTACAGCGCAATTGCCTACTATTTTTTGGCTAACAAAGGAACAGGACAGGAATGTTTGTGATGGTATACTAGTATTGTATAGTTTTTTTAACCCTACTTGTTTTTCCCACAGTGAAGAAGAATTACCCACACCCAGTGCGCTTGAAGAGAAGGTAACGTAGACACACACGAATTAAGCATATAAATATACTATACAGGTGATGTGTATTCAAACAGCATGTGAATATACTATTCAAATGCCGTTTTTTAAAATCACAGACAAAAACACAAAAGAAAATACAAAGGATCACAGATTGAATCAGTAGCAGTGTGGAGGCTCTTTTGTAAACAGGCTTACGGTGACCTTCAGACATGAGCGGTTAGTATACAACAGTGTGTGGCAGACACAGCTGGGCTGTCTGGAGGTGTGCTCATGTGACGTATTCACAGTGTGGAGGTGGCTGGTGCATTTCCCAGCTGACATTTGTGCAGTCGTGTTGTGGCACGTAAAGGTTAAAGACTAGGGCTGGAAAGAGTGAAAGCTGTCCTCAGAACAGATGTTAATAGCAACAGGGTGATCTGAATGCCTGTTCTGCATATAATCCCAGAGTACTTGTACAAACGAGGAAAGAAATATTGCTTCCTTAGACAAAAACACAAGAGGGTTGTTTATGTCATGTAGCAGATATTTATACTCATACCTGTCTGTTAATGGACTCTAAGGATTAGAAGCATGTGTGATATGCACCATATACCACTGATGACATATTCTTTCAACTTTTTTGTTTTATTATTAAATTCTTTTAAAAGAAAATAAATGTCACGTGTTTGTTCCCGTTTAGTTCCGGTTTGCCCTTACTTGGTTTGTTTCCTGTCATTAGTTATCATCATTTATTCTATTCACCTGTTTTGTATTAATCATCTCGTTTGTTCCTTTGTTTCCGTTCCTTTTAGGGCTGTCGCGATAACCGCAATATCGCAATACCGCGCTATTGACGAGCATAACCGCAGAGGAATGCAACAACCGCAGCAACCGCGATATTTCCGTGTTTTCTTTTGAATAAATAATAATAATAATAATCTTAAGGTTACGCCCTTCTCGTTTTACACTTCGTGCATGTGTACTGAATATTAGTAATGATAACAATGTGTACCATGCTGATTTGTACAGAGGCTCAGTAAATTTGCACTTAACAAGCCTAAACAGACAGCGAATGAGAGAGATCGACTGATCGCGTGCGATTACCTGCGTCTGTCCTTCAGGCCGAGTCATGTATATTTGTGAAAACAGGTTGTCATGTCCAAGGAAAGCGAAATCTGTCTTAGCATCGACGCATTGCTGGTCAGCTGAGCCTTTAAAAGTGGCGCTCAAAGTTAAAATGATTTCAGCAGCGTGTTTCATTATCTCTCTTTGAATGAATCAGCGTTTTTGAACGTGTAGTTGAATGAACGGTTTAAAGACTCACTCAAAGACAGTCTCTTGAGGCCACCTTGTGGCGAAACAATGAAACTGCACTGACTGACAGCCCGTCTAGAACACGCAGGTGAAATATCAACAGAAAAAGTATATTGTCAGTCAGATTCAAGGATCAGAACTAACTGTTATATAGGCTAACAACAGACTAACGATCTTATTGTCAGGTTTATGTTTTGTTATGTGGATTTTGTCATTCTCTTCTGTTTACTTCACTTCCTGTTTAACCACGATTTAGTTTCGGTTTCATTGGTTTCTTACATCGTAACACATACACACAGATTATATATATATATATACACGGTAATACCTCATACCGCGCTATTGAGCCACTCAAAATTACCGCGAGGGAAATTCTTTCACCGCGACAGCCCTAGTTCCTTTATAAGTCCTGTGTTTTTCCTTGGTTGTTGTCTGCTATTGAATGTCTTCCCTGCCTGTGATCCCTGTCTACCTTTTGGAAATTAAAGACTTTCATTTTGTGAACTCCTCGTCTCCGTGCCTCCCTGTGATATGTGACAGAACAGCAGACCCAAAATTTAAAGAGTATGCAGCGTGTTTTTCCCCCATTTATTTTCTCCCATTTTTGAAAAGTTTTTTGTTTCCCAGTTTTTTCCCGTGGCATGAAAGCCATCACCCGTTTCGCCGCCCTAGCCCTTCTTGATCTCCCGTTCTATGAGTACACCGGGGAATTCTGCAAGCTCGCCGCGGCGACAGCGTGGGATGACGCCGCTCTTAATAAGATGTTCTGGCTCGGGGCCAACTACCACCATCCCGTGGACCTCCCAGACCTCTGGGAAGTGTCCGGGCCCGAGACAGAACCAGCCCGCCGTCCGCTGCTCTCTCAAGTCCGTCGTCCACGGGGAAAGCCAACCCACCGTCTGCGGCTCCCTCAAGCATGCCGCCGTCCGCGGGGAAAGCCAACCCGCCGTCCGCGGCTCTCTCAAGTCCGCCCTCTGGGAAGTGTCCGGGCCCGAGACAGAACCAGCCCGCCGTCCGCGGCTCTCTCAAGTCCGTTGTCCACGGGGAAAGCCAACCCACCGTCTGCGGCTCCCTCAAGCACGCCGCCGTCCGCGGGGAAAGCCAACCCGCCGTCCGCGGCTCTCTCAAGTCCTCCGTCCACAGGGAAAGCCAACCCGCCGTCCGCGGCCCACGCAAGCCCACCGGCTGTTAATGTGGCAAGCCCGCCGGCGGTTCCGAAGCCAGTGCCTGCTCCATGAAAGCGCCTCCCAGAGCGCCCCCCCAGTGCCTGCTCCTCGAAAGCTCGCTCCAGAGTCGGCTCACTCCAGCCCAGAGCACACTTCAGTGCCAGCCCCTCGAAAGCGCTTTGCTGTGCCTGCGCCTCCAGAACGCCCTCCAGTGCCAGCTCCTCGACAGCGCCTTCCAGTGCCCACTCCTCGCAAGTGCCTTCCAGTGCCCGCTCCTCCAGGGCCCGTTCCAGTGTCTGCTCCTCAAGAGCGCCCCCAAGTGTCTGCGCCTCCAGAGCGCCCCCCAAACTTAAATTTCTCCAAGAAAATTTTTTTGGGGGGGCCATGGCCGCCAGAGTCCCCTGATCCGCCTTGGAGGCCTCTCCAGTATCCTGCCCTGCACCAGCCTCCAGGGCGAGTCAGAAAACAAAGACTTTAATTTTGTGAACTCCTCGTCTCCGTGCCTCGCTGTGATATGTGACAATAAATAATTGAAATCTCATGAAGATGTGAGATCTACACTACCATTTAAATGTTTGGGTTTTTTAATTTTAAGATTTTGAATGTTTTTGAAAAGTCACTTATGCTCACCAAGGCTGCATTTATTTGAAAACCGTAATATTTTGAAATCTTATAACTATTTTCTATTTTAATATTTTTTTAAATTTATTTATTAAAAATTTATTTTTGTAATGCAAAAAATTTCAGCAGCAATTACTTCAGTCTTCAGTGTCCAGTAATCCTTCAGAAATCATTCTGATATGTTAATTTGCTGCTCAAGAGACAAGTCTTATTATCAATGTTGAAAAGTTGTGCTATTTAAATAATAGAAATATATTTTTTCTAACATTACAAATATATTTACTGTCAAGTTGTGATGATTTTAATGTGTTCTTGGTGAATAAAAAAATACATTTCTTTAAAAAAAATCTCAGTGACCTTAGACCTTTGAAAGGTAGTGTATTTCATTTGAAATGATATATAACCTGCAAATGAATTCTCAATTCTTTCAGGACAGGACAGACTAAAAAAAAGTATAATTATTAAATAAGATATGGTTATTTTTATTATTATTGATGTTTTGGTGATTGGGGATTATTTAGTGTTAACTGAAAAGTAATGAAAATTAAACAGAAAATTTACTTTTTAATCAAATCTGTTTTTTGTTTTTACATCAGATTTCATTAGATTTCATTGTTTTTCCCTGTGTAGCAAAAACAGGTGGAGATTGAGAGGGTGCAGAAATGGTTGAAGATGCTGAAGAACTGGAGCAAGTACAGGAACAGTGACCGGGTGAGCTTCATTTCTTCATTTTCATTTCAATCAGAGAGAGCACTGTGATATAGCTCAACCAGATTGATGCTTAAAACACACATTTGCGCTTACTCCTGATGTCTTTGTGCAGATGATTAAGAGGGTGTATAAAGGCATCCCACTACAGCTGAGAGGGCAGGCCTGGGCCCTGCTACTGGACATTGAGAAAGTCAAGAACGACAATGCAGGAAAATATGAGGTACAGCATAAAACATGCTTGCATACACATTCACACACAGTAACTCAGCAGATTTAGCTGTGACCTATGGACACTATGTAGCCACGAGTCTCTGCTGGCTTAAAACCGGGTGTTTGGTGAGAGTGGGATTACTGGAGTGGTGTTGTGGTAGAGCTATTTCAAAGGGATTAGAGTGTGATCTGAAAACAGACAGATGGCTGATACAATGCATGGAAAAAGATAGAAGAGAACAAAACACAAGCAAAACAATCCTTCAGAGCTGCTGAGATTTTACAACAAGCAAGAAGTATCTGTAGATTCCATTGTGTTGCTGAACAAGGTGCCTTGGTAGTGATATCCTTTATTGCATGTTTTACACAAGTGGTTATGTAAATGTATTACAAAGTAGTCTTAAATACTTGATTTTGATTGATCTCTTGCTGTCTATATTTATTACTACCATTCAAGTGTTTGGGGTCAGTAGGATTTTATTGGGGGTCAGTAAGGAATTAATACTTTTCTTCAGCAAGGACACATTAAATTGATCAAAAGTGACAGTAAAGACATCTATAATGTTACTAAATAATACTATTTTAAAATTAATTCCTGTGCTTTTAAATCTTCTGTCATGTTTATGTGCTGATTTGAGGACTTTTATGTTGAAATGTATTTATCCTTCATTTGGTCCCTATGTTTCCTGTGTTTATTTCCTGTTTTCTTCAGTTGTCTTGGGTTTTGATTATGTCCTTGTTAGTCCTAGCATATATATATTGCCTTGTGTTTGTATTATGAGTTTGTTGGTTATTGCCACTGTTTATGATGTTCTTAGTATATATTTCAGAATATTACTGTTTAACTGTTTTTTAATCAAGTAAATGCAGCCTTGGTGAACATAAGAGACTTTACATTAAAACTGACCAAAAACTTTGAATGGTAGTGTATATATCATGAGCAGAAAAAAAATTAATAAGAGAATAAAAGTAACCGTAGTATGTAATAAATTAGATAATCTATTCATTTTTGGCAAAATAAACCCCACTCAGTATAAAGGTATAATTAAATCTAGAAATGGTTGTCTACTAATGCCATCTTATATTGTACGGTAGCTTGTCAACGTTGAATCTGTTTTTGATGAAGCCATTTATATGATTGACAGAGAATGAAGGAACAAGCCCAGCTGTGCTCTCCAGAAATCAAACAGATTGACCTTGATATCAACAGGACCTTTCGAAACCACATCATGTTTATGGATCGATTCGGTGTAAAGTAAGTAACACATGCATGCATTAAAATGTGCAATGATGAAGTTAATTAATTGCCTTAATGCATTGCAGCTCTGCAATAAAATTCACTGAAATAAAAATTACAGCCAAAATGTGTGTTCTACAGACATTTCTGTTAATCATTGGTTACTACTTTTGCTCTGATCTGTTCCTCTCACTTACTATCTGTAAGCATGTTGACAAAGAACCACAATTTGCAGTTAAACGCAGATCTGCTTAAGAAACACCTGACACAAGAACAGAATCTTTCCACACGTTTTCATGTTTTCTGACTCAGTTGTAGTCATTTAGCTGTTGAAGTTTCAAATGACAGTAATGGCTCATATAACCTGCTACAAACTGCCCACATCCATTTTTTGTGTGTCAGCGAGTATATGGATTCTATTGTCTATTATTCTAATTGCATTTATTAAGTACATATATGAATTCACATGAAAGATGGTGCATACATTTAGTAAGGTTAAAAAATTTGCCCTTATAGAGGTTAAAAGTGTCTCTGGAAATCAATTAAAGGCAAATAATGTCCCTTAATTGAAATGTTTATATTTGTTTAGGTTTAGGATTATTTTTCAGTTTTTATCCTGGCTTTACAAATCCTGCAAAGTGTCCTCCTTTTTGGTGATATGGCCACTTTAAACTTGTCTAATTGAAGGCTAAGCTCCTAAATTAGAAGTTTATTGAGACAAAAGTCATAGTTAATAGTTAAACTAAAGTGTCACTGATATGCACATAAAATACAAAAACACATTTACAAAACAAGTACATGTACACTGCATATGTTTATTGCTAAATGAATGCACAAATTTGCTCCAAAAGTTCTTCTATTTATGTGCTTTATGAAAGTGTCAGATTGTATGTTCATCAACATCTTGGTCTCTCTTTGCCGCTTCTGCAGACAATCTCTGGAGCTGAGTTTTGCATTTTGAGAGCTTGTTCCCCAAGTAGGCCAGAAAAGGGAGTGATGTCACTGAGGATTTAATAGATTGCAGGCCTTAGAAAGCCAAGTGGAAAGTCTTGCTCATCTGAAGGGTGTCATTAATGCTCACACATGAAGGGAGGGCCTCAACTTTAATTTGAAGGAGCGAATGCGTCTTTGTGGAAAAATATGGATGTTTGGTTCACGTGTTGCTGATGTGTGTTTATTTCTTTGTGTACTTTGAGTAAAAGACAGAGTTTGAGCCTGACAACTCTTTTCTTCTCTTTACAGGCAGCAGTCTTTGTTCCATGTGCTCTCTGCGTACTCTGTTTACAATACGGTAAGTGTGCGATCACATCCATGCTTAATAAAGAGATGTTACGTAATTGCTGACTTTGTTCTTGTCCACAGGAAGTGAGTTACTGCCAGGGCATGAGTCAGATTGCTGCCATACTGTTAATGTTCATGAATGAAGAAGATGCATTCTGGGCTTTGTCACAGCTGTTAACCAATCAGAAACATGGCATGCATGGTGAGCCCTCCTCATTTATTCTGCTCTTGGCTAAGAATTTTAATGTTGATTTAATTTCTTTTAACATATTATATAAACTTTATAAGGCTATGTATGATAAGACAATTCCATTCAAAAGTTTTGGTTCAGTGTTCTTTAATGTTTTTTAAAAAAATGTCCAAGACTACAGTCAGTTTGATTAAAAATACAGTTAAACGGTAATATATTGAAATATCATTACAATTTAAAATAACTGTTTTCTTTTTTAATATATTTTAAAATATAATTTATAGCAAAACTAAATTTTCAGGAGCCATTACTCCAGTCTTCAGTGTCACATGATCCTTCAGAAATCATTCTAATATGCTGATTTGCTGCTCAAAAAAACATTTCTCACTATTATAAAAGTTGAAAACAGTTGTGCTGTTTAATATTTTTGAGGAAAGCATGGTACACTTTTTTCAGAATTCTTTGAGGAATAGAAATTTTAAAAGAACAGGATTTATTTGAAATAGACATCTTTTGTAACATTATAAATGCCTTTACTGTCACTTTTGAGCAAAGTATTCATTTCTTTCAAGAAGAAAAGTCTTACTGACCCCAAACGTTTGAATGGTAGTGTACATAACACTTATGAATTTAACGCAGCTTATTGTTGTAGGTCTAGTACTGGGAAACACGTGACATTTTTATCATGCTTTCACATTTACAACCCATCACAGGATTCTTTGTTCCTGGATTTCCCAAACTTCAGCGTTTCCAAAACCACCACGACCAGATTCTTTCCAAACTTTTACCCAAACTAAAGAAGCATTTGGTAAGATTGCTGTGGCACACAAGAGACTACAAAATGAACTCAGAACCTATAAGTTCAGTTAAGTTTAATTCTGTTTATATGCACTCTCATCAGGATAAGGAGCAGATGTCCAGTGGGATTTACAGCACTAAATGGTTCCTCCAGTGTTTTATTGACAGGGTAAGTGTTTGATCTGAGCAGATGCATTGTAACCAAACTGACAATGGTATTATGTAAGCGGTGATTAGTAGATAGGTGTACATGCTCAATCATATGCTAAGCTTAGATCTCAAAGCCAAGGAAATGATACATCAACTGTGTGTATATTATAGTGTTGGTTCAGGTGTCTGCAAACAATCCTAAAAGTGGTGATTCATTTGGCTTTCTTTGAATGCAACTGTTGAGTCAGCTTTTCCGATTGTAACTGTGATTATGTTCAACCATCGAGGGATGAAAAAACTTCTGGATCTGCTCAAGTGAGAGGTGTTTATATGAAGAGATGCTGGCAGTGAGACTTGCTCAGACTTGTTCAGCTAAAACTGAGGTGTTAAGTGGACATTCAGGTTAATGCAGGCAGAGATTTTGACTCATACTGTACATGTGGACACAGAAGGAGGAACTTGGATTGAATGTCAACAGCAAAGCATTGATAAGTAGTTGATATGATTAATGTAACACTTTGGTTACATGAGGAAAAATGTTTAGGTACATTGAACCACAAATAATGGGCGTTAAACAGATTGTTATTGGTTGATGTTTAGAATAATGCACCACTTTCCTAAGCTTCTGATCAAGAGTTTCTGACATCCAACTCATTAGGTTCAGAACAGACCCATGATATACTGTATGTGACAAGGTCTTATTTGAAAATGGCTAATAAGCAGCCACATTACAACACTGTAAAGCATGGGAATGTAGATTGAGGTTGGTGGACTTAGGCTTTAAGAAACTTAAGGCTGAAGTGCCTCTTCCTCTCTCTTTCTTTGTCAGGGCCTCTTGATAGAGGGAGCAGTGTGCAATTAGCAGGCAGACAAGGGTGTTTCAGTGTTTACTCTGCGCATACACACAATCCTGTGGGTTTGCTGGAGGAGGAAAGAGAGCAGACACTGTCAGCACTGCAGAATCCAGTCCAGCTCGGTTTCAGAGCTGTGCTTGTGGACTGGCAGCTCGCTGAGGGAGATTAGTTTTAGACCAGCAGAGGCCCCAGTTTAAAATGAAATATTCTACACATTTATGTTTTCCATTATGCTATGAAAATCTTTGTGCTGAAATGTCGGTCTTAGTTTATTTACAAATTTGTTACCTTTTTCAGACCCCATTCACTCTGACCTTACGTCTGTGGGACATCTTCATCTTAGAGGGTGAGAAAGTCCTGACAGCCATGGCTTACACCATCCTTCAGCTCCACAAAAGTGAGTTCCTTTTTTTTCCCGTACTGAAATTAACAATAATCCAACAATCAAAAAATCTATACCAGTGTCCAGTGACAAACTCATAGTGCCGTTTACCTCAAATGCTAATGCACCTGATTGCTTTGATATAAATGAAACCCTCTCAGCACATTACAGAAATCTATTGACTTCAGATTCTTATGTGTAAAATGGCTAACTGAAGTTAATTATGTTCAGAACAATTGCTTAAGATGTCTCTGGAGGACCTGAGAGAGTTCTTGCAGGAGAAGATAGGAGAGTCCATCTACCTCAACGATGACCTTGTCATAGATCAGCTTAAAGTTTCCATGTCTGAACTTCGCAAAATGAAGCTTGACCTCCCACCACCAGGTACAGCCATTTTCTTAACATTATACTGTATCTATCTATACTGTATCTATTACCTCTATGAGGTAATATTGAATGATATATACTGTACAGTACCTTTCAAAAGTTCGGGGTCAGTAAGGTTTTTTTAAAGAAGTACTGTTATTCAATAAGGACACATATTCATATAATGTTACAAAAGATTTTTATTTTTAATACATGCTGTTCTTTGAGCTTTCTATTTCATCTAGGAATCCTAAAAAATAATATAATGGTTTTCACAAAAAAAAAAAAAAATTAAGTAGCACAACTGTTTTCAGAGTTAATAATAGTAAGAAAAGTTCCTTGAGCACCAAATCAGCATATTAAATGACTTAATGGCAGCTGAAATTCAGCTTTGCATCACAGGAATAAATTACATTTTAAAACATTCAAATAGAAAACAGTTATTACAAATTGTAATAATATTTCACAAATTTACTATTATTACTGTATTTTTATAAAATAATTTAGTGAGCATGAGAGACTTCTTGCATATATGTAATTTATATTATATTAAATTCTCTTTCTAATTAACATATTATATAACAAGTGTCAAATTAATTAACTGTATGTTACCTTTTGGAAGAGAAGGCATAATCATATCACAACATATATTAAAATGTAATTGTTTAGCTTGTGATGGCAAAATGCAATTTATTAGCACTTTAACACATTATTTGTCTAATAAACTTGTACAGAAATTATTTATAAATTCAGTCCAAAGAGCTCCTGTTTCATAGAATGACCCAGTTATAGTTGTTGTTGATCCTTTTAACAGTAAAATACTCATTATTTCATTATTCATACTGTATATTAACATTAATGAAAACACATGCAGTGCTCCATCCACCTCACAGCATAAATGATATATTTTTGGCCACAGCTAATGAGTTCATGTAGGTCACCTACATTTTCAGTTCACTCTCATTCATTATCCCTGTATTCACAGCTAAGCCTGATGAGTTTCCACGAAAACCTCTTGGTCTGGAGCTGCCTGTTGTTCTAACTCCGGTCAAACGGTCCAAACCGAGCCTCTCAGAAGATACACCCAACAAAGCCCAGCTCATCAAACGGCCACCTGCCTCTCTGCACATCTCTCTACAGCAGGAGTCCATCATGCTCGATAACAGCCCTTCACAGGAAAAGAAGCCTTACAACGATGGAGGGACTGGCAGCATGTCTCCCCTCCCCTCACCCGATCCCGTTGTAGTGCACAGCCAGATTCCCCTCACACCTGACGGAATGATAGGAGCCCCTGAGGACGGTGGGGAATGGCCTCCTCCATACGAACCTCCTGTACCTGAGCTTAATGAGACCCAAAACCAATCGGAGCTGTGCAACCCTACTCCACCTTCAAATGTGGATGATAAAAAGCCTTCACAAACATCTCAGAACTTGGAGCAGGACACTTCAGAGACAGCAGGGGGCAGTGTGGTGGGTGATTTACCCTCAGACAATATCCAATCTGTTTCCACACAGCCTTCTGGCGTTTCCAGTTCTGTAAGTTATGAGGGACAGTTAGGGGATGATGAAAGTCAGAATTTTTCAGAGAGACTCTCCGTATCACCTAAGATCTCCTCAACAGCCTGTGAGCTGTCACCTGCCAAACGAATCCCCACAGTCCATTCGGACCCTCTGTTTCAGCACCCGCCTCATTCCAGTCAACACCTGCCCAAATCAGAAACATTTTAAGCTGCCAACTGACTTTTATTCATGTGCTTTGCTAGTGTTCCTGTGGAAAGCATTATTGATTTTTCAGTTTTTCAGCATTTGACTTTTCAGCAGCTCAAGTTTGCTCTGGATGAACTCAGTTTGTGATGCATTTGCACAAACATCGCAGCTGGCACATTTGACAGAGGTCAAGTCTTCATAACAAAAGTGAGCTGGCTCACTGCTTAATACACAACTCAGCATATAGCCAGTTGTTTTATGATCAACTGCCTTCCAACTTTTCTCTCACACTCTCTGGGTTTGTATAGACTCGCCACTCAATTACACCACAACACCGCTGATGTCTTTGCAATTTCTGGGTCCAAATTCAATGGAATGGTGATAGCTGTAAGGAAAAGATATGAACCACAGTCTGCAATATGACTGATTTTCACTACAGTGATTTTAAATCATTAGTTATTATGCTATCCCTAGTAAAAACGTAATATATTTAAAATACATTTAATTCATACTAAGTATAGTTAACATATTTACAGACATATCGCTTGAGACTTATAAAGTGATATAAAAATTGTAATTAAACTTTATTTGGAGTACTACTTGTGCACAATGCACATTTCTTAATATTAAGCCTAAAACGTGTTTTAATGTCACTATTGATAAGGATTGTATGATATTTGAATAATATCAGTCTTTAAATGCAAGACATTAAAGTGTACCTAAAGTATACTTGCAATAGTTCCACTTTAGCACAATCAGATATACTTAGTTGATATAGATCTCTAGTTGGACTTCAGCACTACTTCTGCACAATTAAAGTGCGTTAAGTACAAAATGAGTTGTTCCAATTTAAGTATATCAGTTTAGTATACTAAAAGTACAATTGCAGGCCATTTTTAAATACATAAATATGTAAATGTATTTGTAGTATACTTAGCATGAAATAAATGTATTTTAAATACATTTTAGTATATTTATTTTTCACTAGGGATGGTGATAATATTGTAATTATTTGTTAATATCACAAACCACTCCATGTTAAATAATACAGTAGCTTAACCTTTCTGATAAGAAAGTAGAGAGTTATATACTTGTAGTCTGTGGTAATTTGAATGGCTTGTGATGTGAGTTGTTTGCTGATACCAGCTTTATGGTACGATGTCAATTTTGCAGTGTCCACAAGCCAGTATTTATTATTTTAATAGAAAACACCACAAAATAGTTTAATGGAATGTGCAGCAGTCTGTCAGAGTATGTTCATCTCAAAATGATTTGGCACAGTTTCATTGAGACAGCTGCAGTGTCTTTGCGATTTAACTTCCCAGCTGATGGCAATATTATACATGGCCTTTAATAAGATTCAACAATATTTTTCTGGTCATTCTAAACACAACTTTCTGTACATTCGGTATTTGTACTTGTTTTTCATTTGTGTGAACATTTTGTACATTTAGCTTTTTAGAGTATTTTAATGCTTATAGGATTTTGTATTTGTAATATACATTACTTAAATGTCAGATTTGCTTTCTGATGGTCTCATCTTGCATAGGCTTGCTTTTTGTGAACAGTTAACTGGTCTTAGAAGGCTGTGCCCAGGAAGTGCTTCAGGTTTACAATTTCAACTGGTTTAACAGATTCGGATTCTGTTTTGAGGTTACATGTGAACTGTTTTGCCAAACCATGTTTCTCATCATTATATGTAAACCAGGACAAAAACTACAATTTGAATCTAAAACAGAATAGCAGGGAAACAGTGAAAATAAGTATTTTAAATATAAATAATTATAAGTTACTTACATAACAGGTTATCTAAGCATCATTTCAAGCACCTTTTATTGTCTCTCAGAATAGCAGTGTAAACCTATTGTAAGTCGAGCACTGTATTGCTATTATGCCATTGTATTAAGACATTGATGGTTTTAAATTCTATTACAGTATGGACTCTGTCAGATGCCTCTGTAATGTCATGTTTATCTGTTTGAAATTCAAAATATGTTTTCAGTGCAGTATTTTTGAGTTATGGACAGTGTACGTTCCCTTTTAAGGAGTTTTGAGAACTCCAACCAAAAGGCTTTGGTTTTATTCAGTCTGTATATAGTAAATTTATGCTATACCTATTTACTTTGTTATTCTATGTTTGAATTAGATTTGCATAAATAGAAGTTTTCTAATCTTGATTGGACTGCAGATTTCTTTCGAAATACACAAGACACAACAAATGACGGCAATGCTCCGTGTGACCACAAGAGGGCTCTGTAAACACACCGTTTGTTTACAATAGATCCTCTCTGATTCGCCACGTTTTAGTTTCTTGTCATATTCTCAGCAAAAGTTGAAGAGCATTATTTTCCGTATTCATCATTTTTATGTTGTAAAGGAAAAGTCTACAGTGTAGGAACAGCAATGGTTTAGATTTCCTCCCCAGTAAGAACGCACCAGAGATTCAACCTTCAGTGAGATATTTGCTAGCATCATCAGGCTAACGTTACCTGTAATATGAGGATCTTTTATGTTTGTTTCCTGCTCTCAGAGGACACTAACAGCATGTGGTGACACAGGTTTGGGTGATAGATGCCACGCCTTGGCAGACTGTGAGTGCCATACATCATAATTGAGCCTCAGTGACAGAGAGAAGGACTGACAGAAATAGAGCAGACACAAAAAATATGGCACATCATCACTCATCATCATAATTGAGCAGGTATTGATGCGCTCATCTGTGCTGCTGAGTTCAACAATGCAACACTTCATACTACAGAGGTTATCAGACCTACTACTCAGCCAGTGTGACTGGCCTTTAACTATGTTTGATCTGAACAAAAAAAAAAAGAAAAGAAAATTCTCAGTTTTTTTATTTTATTTTATTTATTTATGGTTTGGATCGGGTTAAAAGATAGCAGACACGTATATAAAGCAGCAAAAAAAAAAAAAAAAAAAAATATATATATATATATATATATATATAGTCAATTCATTTTCAGCTTTGATCTGATTTTTATCAGCTCCTTTGAACTGAGACACACGACTCTCAGGGTTTATAACCCTTACAAGCTGAACATTAGCAAAATTGAGATTACACCTACCTCTCTTTCTTCTCCTGCTTTGTGCCTGAGGTTATCTGTTCAAAGACCTGTTTTTCGAGACCATTGGTGTTTCAGCATCCAAAAAAAGGAAGACAGACATCAGTTTTCAAAGGTTAGGTGCCTGAAAGAATTATCTCCAAAGGGAGCACCTTTAATCCAAACATACTCAGGGTTTTTCTAAAGGATGCTTCATTCAGACCTAAGTGTTATCCAGCCCTCCTCCATGAACCTTTAATAATAGACTCTTCTGGTAGAGTTTTAGGCATTGTTCCAAACAGAAACTGCTGTAAATATCATCATGCCCACATACTACCTAAAACATACTTAAGCATATAAAAGATACTCCTTTATATAAATGCTAAGATTAACAATAAAACTCCAACAAACAATTATTAACTTGTGATTAAGATATATTTGATCACATAAGCCTTGCTATATATGAAAATTTCTAGTAGGGTCTTACAAGTAATATTTTCACAAAAATACCTGCTATGTTTTTCATACAATTAAATTAACAATGACAATGTCTAAAAATTGGAGTGGTGGATGGAAGTTAAGCAAAATTATGTGAAATATACAGTTGTATTCAAACATGTTAAAAACCACATATATGCATAAATACATTGTCATAGTTTAGTAATATAATGAATATGATTAATTTGATGTAAATTAATTACAAAAAGCTTATTTAAAAAAGTTCTAATCCAAGAATTGAGATTTTTGACATTTGACATTATGAAGTTACATTTATATTAGGGCTGGTAAGCGATTAAATTTTAATAATTCTAATTAATTACATGATGTGGCGATTAATTAATCGAATTAATTACAAATTAATCGAACATCAAATTTGGCTGAGAAATTACTCCCAAAAGATATTTTAAAGTCATTATTGTGTAAAGCATCAAACAGCCATTACAAAAAGTAGCTTCAGCAAGAAATATTTTGTTTGATGAAATTGATTACATATACTCTTTTGGACCATGAGGGTGAGTAAATGATGACACAGCTGTCATTTTTGGGTGGGTGAAATATACCTTTAGTAATTTATTTTATTAATTTTATTATCATTACTTTGGAAATATGAAATTATTTCTTTAATGAAATTATACTTCTAAATAATAAACTAAAACTGCCAGTAGGTGGTGGTAATGTCTTAATGATTCGTTCAAATAGCTGATTCATTCAGGAGTGAAGTAAATGGTTCTTAATGAATGGTTCATTGAATCATTAGGCTTGTTCGACTTGAAGCGGATCATCACCATCAGACCGATCGGTGTGTAACATCAAAGTACCGCGAGAGCGATTAGAGAGCAGACGGCTCTCTGCTTTTGAATCGCTCTACATTGATGTCACACACCGATCGGTCTGCGCGCAGCGGCGCTTCAAATCCAACGCGCCTATGGCCAATGGTTCAACGCGCCAAATGGTGCAGCTAATTCGTTCAAAATGTGCATTAAGAAATGAAATGCCGCTGTGTGTTGCTCGGAGACGAACAGTTCTGCTTTGTCTTTATATTTTCGTTACCAAAATTGAGCAAAACAGACAACATTGTGTCTAAAATAACATACTATTAACTTCTTACTTCCTGAACTGTTGTATAGGATCAGTTTCACATTTGCACTCGTGTGATATTGCACTTAGCCTATTGCTCGTGTAATAGCCTACTGCTTAACTATATGATGTAAATATGAGACAAGAACTCAAACAGAGGCATTTTTGCCCCATATCTTGAATTTTAGGGACATGCTAACTCTCTAGGCTCCATCACGCAGTGAGTTCTTGCCCTGCCTCATATTTGTCGTCAATCAACTGTATGAAATGTCAGATGACCCACATAGGTCTGGGGCGGGGCAAGTGCGTTAAATGCGTTAATAAATTTAACGCGTTATTTTTCACTGTAATTAATTAACCTAATTAACGCGTTAAATTACCAACCCTAATTTATATTCTAAAAACGTAGGCTAATATGGTATCAAATAAGAAAAGGGAACATATTGACCCTTGATTAATTTTAAAAGTATTAAAGTTTATATTAGAAGACTATTAGGCGATTATGTATTTGCCCACAACATTATGGATACTTTGATAAACTTACATGTTTCAAAGCTCAAATCGTATGGTATATTACTCGTTAAAATAATGAACAGCAGTCTCAGTCTAAAGGAAGCCTTTATGGCCTCTGCACTACTTTTCAGAAAAATAGCCTACAGTAGCCTACATGACGATTACCCTTTTAGTAACTTGTTTAAGATAGTATAATTAACGTTTTTTTTAAGAGCTTGTACGTCTTAAACGTCAGTGTAAAGAGAATGAAGACGCATTCAACACTGTTCAGGTAACAGCTCCCTCTATCCATCAGATGAAGACCAGGATGCAACTATATGGGATGCGGTCGGACAAGTGCGCTGATGCTGCTGAGGAAAATATTTCAGTTTTCTTCCATAGATGAGAACACCAAAACAAAAGGGACTTAAGACGAATGAAAATCACTCAACACAAGGATTTGAGATGGCACCACACGAATATGTTTGAAGTCGTTTTTTTTCGTCTATGAAACAGACCGAAGAAACAAAAGCGTGCTCGTGAATACAAGCGCGAGAAGAGGCACGAGACAAAACCACAAAACAGCGATGCTTCATTGCTGTTTACAGAGCTTTATTTGTCTTCAGCGTCCTTTTGCAAATAAACAAGAGACTAAACCGTGGAAAAACAAATAATTTAACACTTCCACTGTCTGCTCATCACATAACGCGCCTGGAATAAGGATTTGTACGAAACTCTTATGGTAATAACAGGACTTTAAGATGAAAGCCTCTGTTTATGAAGACATATCGAAAAGGAAATGAGTGCGTACAGTAAGTTTGACGGCTGCCTCACCAAACCCGTCATTGTGTGATAATGTGTGTGTTTTTCCTGTACTGACACTTCTAATAACAGAAATAATGAGCTGCCCCTCTTGTTATACCAAATATTGTTCTGGCTGGACTCAAGTGAGCAGTCTAGATAGACACAGGACATCGCAGCATCAGCCAACACACACATCTCCTATGGTGACACCCGTTAGGCATGCCAGTTTTACTGAGAAAAACACGTCTACTGTAAGTATTCGCGATTATTAAAGCAATAATAACTGCCTGTGACATTTATGACGAATGTAGGCTAATGTAGATGTGTAAATGTCATTTATAATAAATAGTCTACCCTTACTCGGAAGTTAGAATGTCATTGTTGAATGATATGTTCATCAAGTATAAAGGTAACAATTTTCAGGTGTTCAATAGCAAGTCTAAATCTGTTCTAATCTGGAAACTATTACCGGTATTGTGAATGCAAAATATAATTTCAACATCTTTTGACATTCTAGCTGCACAACATTACCGCTGAAGGGGCACAAGTCTGAATTTTCCACTGAGTGGGTGATGTTGCTGTGATGAGGATGCGCTTTCCTCTGAAGAAGATCCGCAAGCAGTTCAAACTCCTTCTGCTGCTCGTTTTGCTTATGTTTGCCATTGGGTTCACGTATCTTCACATCAACCAAGGCAAAGCAATCAAACTCCACTTCAACTATGGGAAAGGTCAGTATTAATGAATCTGCACTATTACTATAGCCTTGAATGGAACATGGAGCATTTCTCATCAAAGGACATGCGACTGAAACCATAATAAACATATCTCCAATAGCTTTAAATGGGATTATGCACAAAAATCCAACTGTGCAAAGTTGACTGTGAAAATTAGACTATTCTTATATCAATTGAATCTTTCTTTTGGGTTTCAGAAGCAGGTTAATGAGCAGGGCAGTGCAGTAAAATTGAGCTGCCCATTGCTAAAGCCATTGTATGATCTAAATGAGGATTTTTCCTTCAGGTTAAAGTTTAATTATCGCTTTTTTTCTGCCCAGCTAACTGCTGATTATTCCTAAACTAATTTGTACTCTGGGTTGTACAACCATTAGTATTACAGATAAGACTCAAAGCTGCTCTGTGCAAAGATGATTTTCCTTTATGCTTTTTGAAGAGAAATTAAGTCTAACCCACAGGCACAATTTGATGGATGTCCTGAAAGGTACCAATTCAGTGACAAGAGTTCCTTCCTTTAATTACTGTCAGGAATAATCACTTACCACACACGATTCTAAGAGCACAAGTGGCCTTTTACACATTTTCCTGTTATACTTGGTCATTTGTGTGCGTGTGCATAAGAGAGGTTGATGTACAATGCTTTTTGCATGTCCAGAGTGTTATTCATAGATAATAAGCATAAAATGAATTTCAGTACTCTTTCAGTACATTTTCATCTAGCTCATATGATGTGACTTTTCTTCTCTCGACTGAATAACACTGCCTTAACCTTGAAAAAAAAGTTGTACATTTATAATATACAAAGAGGTTTCAACAACAGTATTTAGATGTAAATTCCAGTCTTCATAACACAGATGTTGATAAATAGCTTGAACTGCACAAGTTATATGTTTCTTATCAAATAATTGGCACATCCACTAATCAATATACTTAATCAAAAGCTTGGTTTTTAACATTTAAACACCCCCCCCCCCAGGCTAAACCCATATCCTCTCTAATGCAAAAATACCTCATGTTTGCTCTGAGGAAATTTTTAAACAATTTCTAATTTAGCTTTCTAGTCCAACTAAATTGGATTTTTTAAATCATAGCCTCTCATTAACTTTTACCTTGAAGCCGTATGCCCTTTGTTATTAGAGGTGAAGTAATTGTTGTGGATTAGGTGATAAACCATGACTGTATTTGAGAGAGGAATAAAACTGTATATTTCTAATTATAGCGTAAAGGCTCAAGGCTTTTTCCCCCTTGGTTTTCCACTGATTGAGATTTAAAAATGGAAGTTAGTTGCTGTGAATTCTGTGGCTGAAGTTGACAGGGAGAGAAATTAGAGGTGCAGACTCTTTTAACCCATAGGTTAATGAAATTTGTGTTTAAGCTCCTTTCAACACACAAGGTAATGCTTATGCAAATGGGTGTTTTGGACAGATGCCACTGTTATCTCAAGTGAGACGTGCTATAGGTGGGAAGTAAGAGGGCTGAGCTCTACAATCTCTTCACCCGGTTAGTCATTAGTTAGAGGGGAGGTAAGCGTCTTGGAGGACATGTTGATCTCTGTGGACAAAGGTCCTTTGGAGACACACTTGCTGTCACACTGAAATAAAAATTACCAAGCCTGAGTTATGTAATTAGGACATAAGGCCCATCACTTAAATTGACACAAATACAAAGATGTGTGTGTGTGTGTGTGTGTGTGTGTGTGTGTGTGTGTGTGTTCTTGATGCTAGATTGTCATCAAATGTGCATCTGGCTGCTATTTGATACCCTCTGGCTTGCACTGCTTTGGGATTCTCATTGTCTCTTGTTTGGACAGCTTCTGCAAGTATCACCACATAGATCTCAGAGATGTCTGCAGCTTCTTTATTCCCACTGCCTGGTGGAGCAGTTTGTCTACCACCCACTCAGTTAATTGGGAGCCAGTCGGCTGATATCCAAGGAGCCATTCATGTGTCACCTACTCCTGCTATGAAGTTTAGACTGAGACTGGCCTATTTGGGTCATATGTTCAGGTGTGAAGCCACTGGGCCGCACTCAAAGTGGATAAGCCCATTTGTGCCAGGTCCATTTCTTCCTTCAGCAGGTTATCACAGATGTTAATGAATGAAATGAAACCACTAATGCTTGAAGTGTAAGCCCTATCAAAGCATAATATGATAACTGTGGTCACAGATGAAGCTCTTACTAGACTGGTTGGGTCCCTTCAAGCAGAACAGCATGTTTCATAAACCTGAACTTAGTGAATAACATATAAAAGATACCCCCACCCCCCAAAAATTTTTTTGGCTGCATCTCATTGCCTTTGATTTCAGTTGCTGGCACCTCGAACTCTCATTGGTATTCCTGGAGGCAGCAGTGGCTCTGGCTCTGGGGCTGAAGATGTGCTCTGCATGGCCTCAGTCCAATTATTGGGGAGCCATTATCATTCCTTATTCATGGCTCTTTTATTTAGGGACTATATGGGAGGTTGCAGGTTGCATGTAAATTTTCAACAAATTTGCTTGTACTGTAGGAAGTTTCCATATTGCTATGCACAGTTTGGAATCTTAAACATTATTATGTTTAATTGCATCCTCTGCCTTAGTAATCTTTTGACAGTATTGATCATTTGTTTACCTCATAAACTCATTCCATAGACCAGCAATTGTCAATGCATTGACTACAAAAACATTTTTACACAGGCAGTTTTGCAGTAAGAAGGAAAGGAACACTTTTATCCATCTGCTAGGCTGATAGTGGCAGGTGCGATAGCCTGGTTGAGTTGATCCTTAGAAGATGGTGTGACATTCAGTCATGCCATCATTATATCATTTTTTCTTCATGTCTGTCTCTCTTCTCAGTTGAGTTGTGTAAGTTTGTGCTTATTAGGGTAAAACCTCAGTAATGTCACTTAAAAAGTATTGAGGCTTTCGAGCAATTGGTTATATATATTTCAGAATGCTGTAGTTTGTAGTTATATTTTGATTAGATAAATGCAATCTTGTTGGGTGACCTGTTTAAGAAACATGAAAAATTTTTATGGTCCCTAAATCTTTTAAACAGCCAGTGTAGCCTATAGAAGTTACTTCCAGTTCTTGAATCCAAAAATGCTGATACAACAGTCCAACAGTCGACTTTTCTCTGTTTGTATCAGTGCACTTGTCCAGACAGTCCAGTTTGGAGCTATTTTCATTGGGGATTCAAAAACAAAGTTACGAATATTGTGTCTAAAACGTTAGTAACTCAATATTAAGTTCTGGTTTGTTGTATGAAAGCAGTGCCACAGGTGCTGCCTGCTTGTTACTACAGTAGCATCTCAAATGGCCCACATTGTTGATATTTTAATCATTTTGAAATGGAGGCCTAACAGTGGCAGATCCTGTGGCATTACAACGTTGTTCCAGACACAAGAGGGTCTTTGGGATGCTGCTTGGTTTTTCTCTTTGATACTATACATCGGTCGGTAATCAATGCATAATATAAGTTCAGAAATAGCTGCAGTAGATATTTCCCTGTCTTTGTCATATGGAGACACGTCATCCATGCATTTTTTTTTTCTTGAAAACTGATACATATCTTGTCTTAAAAGAGTTTGTCTGCTAGCCAGCTAGCTGGCTATAGACAGAGATCTCTGCTATAGAATTGTGTGGGTGGAGGATGTGCTACCTCAGCCTGCTGCTTTGACGAGAGCAACAGTTTGCTTTGTTGTAAGTGTGTTGTGACAAATTGGTGCAGGTGTAATTTAAATCATTATTTCAGCATTCTGTATATTCCACAAGCACTGTAGTAACTGGGTGAAGGTGACTGAACATCTTTCACCAGAGTACATCAGTAGCTCTTGTTGTGTGAGTGTTACTTACCTGTGTACTACGATGTGTTTCTGAGCTCAGTGCTTCACATTTTGCAATAGTGAAAGTATTGCGCTTCCATTTGTGCTAAAATATTGTACAATTATTTATTTATTTTTCATTCATTTTTAAAGAATAGTTTAAAGACTAGCCTTTTATCAGCTGGTTTGCACACATATCCTTCTCTATGCAAATCCATCATGTACACTCTTTTCTCAGCACTGTTGAATTGGTTGGACTTTCAGTGTTAATAGATAATTGTGTTCACTTTAACATCTCAAACAAATAGTTCTGTCTCTGAAGGATATGATTTCATTAATTTTAATCAGTTAGGTTCTCAGATCATCAAGCAATCACCATTATGCTAGCATTTAAACAAACAAAAAACATGTAGAAGAAGGTTATGTACATTATTTTATATATGTTTATACAGTAATTTCAAGCTTGTATTTTCACTTGCTGATAAATAGACACTCACAAACAGAAGTTTGATTGATAACCATTGAAGAAAAAGTGATGAGGACGTTGAAGATCTTTTTTGAAGATGATGAAGATGTTTATTGCAGCATAGCAGTAACAAGTACATGTAGTACCTTGGGTTCTATGAATGAACCCCGAACATCCTAAGTTCAAACCTTTTATACACTTACATTTTACTACCCTTAATGTAAATGAAGTTGCTCCTTTTGTAACTGCTGTGGTCTGTATGTTAATTAAGTTCTGACACCCCTTTGTCTGAGATGGTTCATGGTGTCCCAACCAGCTCCCATTCTACAATTGGTCACCATTTGCTCAGGATGTGATGATCCCAAATGGTCTAGAAACAACATAATCATTGACTTTCTTCTTCTCTATAATAATTAAGCCATTTTGGGAAACGAGCATGATCAAACATATATTTTGGAGTGGAATCTGGGTCGGGCAGACTATAGATTCTTACACCATATAGCAACAATAAGTGAGAGTTTTTTATTACGTTCAATATTATGTGGTATCAATGAAATACACTCTGTGTTTGTAATGGATAAATATACAAGTATTGTCATTATTTATCATTTTATTCTAGATTTATTTTTGACATAAACTCTCTTTTGTCCAATTAAAAAGCTGAAATTCGGTTATCTGCACTGAAGCAAATTTAGTACGCGATGAACCTTGACAGGTTGTGCATAGAAAATTCCTTCAAAAAAGTTGGCATAATTTGCATGCATCCAAAAATACAACACTTCTTTTTTTAATTTAAAGGTGCCATAGAATGCATTGATACAATATTTTAAATTGTTCTCTGATATCTATATAGAAGGTATGTGGCTTAGGTAAGGGCAAAAATTCTCCAGAAACGGTTTTACTTGTGCATTTACAACCCTAGGATTTCTCCCTAGAATGAAATGGTTTGTTATTGGCTTATTTGGAAGGGTCATGAATAATAATGTTGAGCTCTTCTCTGATTGGCTGTTTCACAGTGCGGCTCAATGTTGAGCTCTGCTCTGATTGGCTGTTTCACAGTGCGGCTCATTTCAGTAGCTCACAGCAAGAA